>OX123183.2:7165755-7347670 GCA_944739405.2 Euclidia mi | reverse complement strand
ACCAGTACGGACTGGAAACAGCAACAAAAATACGCCGGTTAGAAGATCTACAAACCAAGCGCGCAAGATACATAACATCCTTAAATTTCTTGAAGAGATGCCGGGATCACGATCTCATCCCTACATGCTGCAAGATATCAGCCAAGAAGGACATACGTGGGAGCGCTAAGATCTTAAAACAGGCAAGCCAAAAGTTACTCATACAAAAGATCCATGAACACCGAGCTGACTTACGCAGAATAAATAAAAATGTTGAGAATTTATCTAACGAAATATACAGATTGACAACTTCATTTGATTTTAAACAATGCATAGATGCAATAAACAACAGAGAAACATCAAAATATTATGCGTGTAAACGTAACAAAATTCAAAAATTTGAAAAACTACAACAAAAATCAAATGACCAGTACAACATGAAACAGAACGTTTTCGCACGGACCAATCACACGCTACCGTCCGCCCATAGACAAACAGTTGTCAATCTGTCAAAACACACGTTAGATGAAAATAGCGAGAGAGTACTTAACAGAGGTTTAAATTACGCGATAACTCCATCAAGAATACCGTATCAAACCATTATTTGCAACGTTGAGGATTGCCTAGTAAAGAACAATGTGAGTAAGGAAGATTTCGAGGCCGTACGACAGGACGTTTCTGCTGTATTACGTCAATCGAAAGTGCCGGCAAGGAATCTACCTAAGACCGAATATCTCGCACTAAAGAACTTACAAGCTAGGCCTGAACTTACAGTACTCCAAGCAGATAAAGGAAATGCAACGGTAGTGATGGACACGTCCGAGTATAAACAAAAAATGGAACATCTTTTGTCGGATGAAAGTACCTACAAGTTGGTTAAGTCAGACCCTACGAACAAAATACTCAAGCAAACTTGTGATATTGTTAAGAAATACTCCGAAAAACTTAATTTGGACGTGAAATATTTAATACCATCGTGTGTAAAACCTCCTCAAATGTATGGGCTACCAAAAATACACAAGGAAAACGCTCCTCTGCGCCCGATAGTTAGTCAGATAGGCGCACCAACTTACAGACTGGCTCAACACATGGCAAAGATTCTCTCACCCCTCAGAGGCAACACGAGAGCACATGTGAAAGATTCCTACCATTTTGTCAGTGAAATCAAACACCTACATCTCTCTGACAAGGAACCTATGGTTAGTTTTGATATACAGTCATTATTCACATGCATACCAGTACATGACTGTGTAGAAATTACTAGAAGGAAGCTGACAGAAAACAACATGCCTGAGGAATATGCAGAAATACTCAAACACTGCCTGACAACGGGCTATCTGTTATGGGACAAGAAATACTACATACAAGTAGACGGTGTAGCAATGGGCTCTCCAGTATCGCCTGTTGTCGCTGACATCTTCATGGAGGACTTCGAGGCGCAAGCCCTGCAGACTGCCACCATCACACCGAGGTTCTACAAGCGGTATGTAGATGATACTTTCACAATTTTACCAACAGATAGTGTTAATGCTTTCCTAAACCATCTTAATTCTATTAATAACCAAATACAATTCACAATGGAATTAGAGGCAAACAAGTCTTTAGCTTTCTTAGATGTACTTGTCATCAGGAATAAAAACAACTCCTTAAGCCATACTGTGTATAGGAAAAAGACCCATACAAATAGGTACTTAAACGGTGAATCTCACCACCATCCTAAACAGTTAGCTACTGTAGGAATGTCTCTGTTTCAGAGAGCTCGCGGGATCTGTGACAAGAAACACCTGGACGCTGAGCTTCAACATGTCAGGCAAGTTCTGCAAGACAACAAGCTCCGACCGCCGCGCCACTGTCACAGATCCCAGAAGAAAGAAAAACCAGCCACAGTAGAAAGACAACCTGCTGTCCTCCCATACATCAAGGGCGTGACCGACAAGATTGGCTACATCTTGAAGCGAGCTTCAATCAAAACCTTCTACAAGCCGCCAACGAAGATAAGCCAATTATTACCATCTGTCAAGAGTCAGTTACCCTTACAAGAGGCTGGGGTTTACAAGATAGACTGTGAGTGTGGGCTCTCATACATTGGACAAACCAAGAGAAGCATAGGCATTCGACTAAAGGAACATATAGCTGACATTAAACACAAACGCTCGACGAAGTCTGCTGTGTGTGAACATGTAGAACAAGGAACCAACCATTACCTGCGATTTGATAAACCACAGATACTCGCAAAAGAACACCGCTTTATTCCAAGAATGATACGAGAAGCTATTGAAATTAAAAAACATCCTAATTTCAATAGGGAAGATGGTTGGAATGTTCCTCCAGCTTGGGACCCTGTCATAAGGCTAATGAAACCCAAGAAGGACAAAGTCACCAGAAGACCTAAGGACACTGTGAGCTCATTCTGCGTAAATAGTAACACCAGTAGTTGAAAAATGTTCGGGTACTTTGAGATAACTTATACATTCAAGAAAAAGACAAATATCACCTCAGCCTGCCGTGAACATGAATTCTGTAAAGAATTCGAAACGTCGGCTAGTAATAAATTAAATATATAGTTTCTAGATCTTTAGTTTCAAATGTAATAACTTAGTGAAACCAATAAAACGCGATAAAATCCGTAAACTATAGTTTAATTTCAATGTGTAACATTCGCGTAAACCCAAGAAGATACTATGTGAACCAGTACGGACTGGAAACAGCAACAAAAATACGCCGGTTAGAAGATCTACAAACCAAGCGCGCAAGATACATAACATCCTTAAATTTCTTGAAGAGATGCCGGGATCACGATCTCATCCCTACATGCTGCAAGATATCAGCCAAGAAGGACATACGTGGGAGCGCTAAGATCTTAAAACAGGCAAGCCAAAAGTTACTCATACAAAAGATCCATGAACACCGAGCTGACTTACGCAGAATAAATAAAAATGTTGAGAATTTATCTAACGAAATATACAGATTGACAACTTCATTTGATTTTAAACAATGCATAGATGCAATAAACAACAGAGAAACATCAAAATATTATGCGTGTAAACGTAACAAAATTCAAAAATTTGAAAAACTACAACAAAAATCAAATGACCAGTACAACATGAAACAGAACATTTTCGCACGGACCAATCACACGCTACCGTCCGCCCATAGACAAACAGTTGTCAATCTGTCAAAACACACGTTAGATGAAAATACCGAGAGAGTACTTAACAGAGGTTTAAATTACGCGATAACTCCATCAAGAATACCGTATGAAACCATTATTTGCAACGTTGAGGATTGCCTAGTAAAGAACAATGTGAGTAAGGAAGATTTCGAGGCCATACGACAGGACGTTTCTGCTGTATTACGTCAATCGAAAGTGCCGGCAAGGAATCTACCTTAGACCGAATATCTCGCACTGAAGAACTTACAAGCTAGGCCTGAACTTACAGTACTCCAAGCAGATAAAGGAAATGCAACGGTAGTGATGGACACGTCCGAGTATAAACAAAAAATGGAACATCTTTTGTCGGATGAAAGTACCTACAAGTTGGTTAAGTCAGACCCTACGAACAAAATACTCAAGCAAACTTGTGATATTGTTAAGAAATACTCCGAAAAACTTAATTTGGACGTGAAATATTTAATACCATCGTGTGTAAAACCTCCTCAAATGTATGGGCTACCAAAAATACACAAGGAAAACGCTCCTCTGCGCCCGATAGTTAGTCAGATAGGCGCACCAACTTACAGACTGGCTCAACACATGGCAAAGATTCTCTCACCCCTCAGAGGCAACACGAGAGCACATGTGAAAGATTCCTACCATTTTGTCAGTGAAATCAAACACCTACATCTCTCTGACAAGGAACCTATGGTTAGTTTTGATATACAGTCATTATTCACATGCATACCAGTACATGACTGTGTAGAAATTACTAGAAGGAAGCTGACAGAAAACAACATGCCTGAGGAATATGCAGAAATACTCAAACACTGCCTGACAACGGGCTATCTGTTATGGGACAAGAAATACTACATACAAGTAGACGGTGTAGCAATGGGCTCTCCAGTATCGCCTGTTGTCGCTGACATCTTCATGGAGGACTTCGAGGCGCGAGCCCTGCAGACTGCCACCATCACACCGAGGTTCTACAAGCGGTATGTAGATGATACTTTCACATTTTTACCAACAGATAGTGTTAATGCTTTCCTAAACCATCTTAATTCTATTAATAACCAAATACAATTCACAATGGAACTAGAGGCAAACAAGTCTTTAGCTTTCTTAGATGTACTTGTCATCAGGAATAAAAACAACTCCTTAAGCCATACTGTGTATAGGAAAAAGACCCATACAAATAGGTACTTAAACGGTGAATCTCACCACCATCCTAAACAGTTAGCTACTGTAGGAATGTCTCTGTTTCAGAGAGCCCGCGGGATCTGTGACAAGAAACACCTGGACGCTGAGCTTCAACATGTCAGGCAAGTTCTGCAAGACAACAAGCTCCGACCGCCGCGCCACTGTCACAGATCCCAGAAGAAAGAAAAACCAGCCACAGTAGAAAGACAACCTGCTGTCCTCCCATACATCAAGGGCGTGACCGACAAAATTGGCTACATCTTGAAGCGAGCTTCTATCAAAACTTACTACAAGCCGCCAACGAAGATCAGTCAATTATTACCATCTGTCAAGTGTCAGTTACCCTTGCAAGAGGCCGGTGTCTACAAAATTGACTGTGAATGTGGGCTCTCATACATTGGACAAACCAAGAGAAGCATAGGCATTCGACTCAAAGAACATATAGCTGACATAAAACATAAACGCTCAACAAAGTCTGCTGTGTGTGAACATGTGGAACAAGGACCCAACCACTACCTGCGATTTGATGAACCACAGATACTCGTAAAAGAACATCGTTTTCTTCCAAGGATGATACGAGAGGCTATTGAAATTAAAAAACACCTTAATTTCAATACGGAAGATGGTTGGAATGTTCCTCCAGCTTGGGACCCTGTCATAAGGCTAATGAAACCCAAGAAGGACAAAGTCACCAGAAGACCTAAGGACACTGTGAGCTCATTCTGCGTAAATAGTAACACCAGTAGTTGAAAAATGTTCGGGTACTTTGAGATAACTTATACATTCAAGAAAAAGACAAATATCACCTCAGTCTGCCGTGAACATGAATTCTGTAAAGAATTCGAAACGTCGGCTAGTAATAAATTAAATATATAGTTTCTAGATCTTTAGTTTCAAATGTAATAACTTAGTGAAACCAATACAACGCGATAAAATCCGTAAACTGTAGTTTAATTTCAATGGAGTAATCCTCTTGGACTTCCTCTGCGCGGGGATCAGCAGAGGAGTGTGACGGACTTCTACCGGCTAAACCTCCACTGTGTTCCACTTTGGCTTATGGCCGAGGTTGCGGGATCGATCTAGCATTCACCGCTCCCCCGACTAGATCTAATCCATATCTATTGACAATGAGTCCGAACGCACAGGACAGCCTAGATGTCAATGGCCACCTTTCCTCTCAAGAGCTGTATAGTCATCTGTTTTTTTTTTTTTTTCGTGGGGAAACTCTTTTGCGAGTCACTCTCCGTGTGGTGGGCAAAGAGGGTATGTCGGACTCCCCAGGTCGGAACCGGACTCCACAGTAGAGGCGGCGGACCTCTTCTCTGGGGCCCCCGAGGTTCGGGAGCAGCCTCTGCAGTGCCCCTGCAACTCGACGCACTCGGGGGGCCAAACGCACGAAGTGCTCCTCGAAGCGCCATCGACTGTCGAGGGTGAGGCCCAAGTACTTCATGTACCGCCCCACCTCTACAACTGCATCACCTATTCTGATTGAGGAGCTGGGTGGTTCCATGCCCTGGCGCAGGCCGTGGAACAATAGCGCCTCGGTCTTGTGCGGTGCTATCTGCAGGCCCAGTCGGCCGATGGCAGCCACGACGCAGCACACACCCAATTCCGCGAGCCGCAGGGTTTCAGTGAAGTTAGCCCCCCGGGTCAGTACTAGTGTGTCATCAGCGTAACAGACTACACTGACCCCGGGGGGGAGACCAATCCGCAGGACCGCGTCATACGCGAGGTTCCAAATTAGTGGTCCGAGAACGGACCCCTGTGGAACCCCGCAGCATATTTGCCTCTTGACTGCGGCACCGTTCCGACTCCTGTAGCTTACGGAACGATTATTTAGATAGGCCCCGACAATCCTTCGCAGGTAGGAAGGCACGTTGTGATGGAGTAGTGACTCCCTAATTGCTTTCCACGGGAGGGAGTTGAAAGCGTTGACGATGTCTAGGCTCACTGCCAGCGCCACTCCACCCCCCCCGGACAGTTAGCCCCCCCGGACGCGCTTAATAGCGTCCAATGTCGAACGGCCTTGCCGGAAGCCAAACTGATGGTCACTCAGGTCGGAACCTACACCAGTATAGTCATCTACCACAACTGAAGATATGAGGTCAAATGTCGCACTCTTTATCGCGTATGTAAAATGTCCCAAATAATAGGTAGTTGATAATATTGAACCCTATTACAGGTAGCTGTTTATTCTGTGCAGGTAGTCTCTAAGTCGAATATGTAAAATGGCGATATTTTTGTGCATAATTGCTTATTTATTTTATTCATGGCCTACAAGTTTCAAGGTGTTACGGCTCTTTTGAAGCAGATCAGATTGGAGATAAAACACCAAAATCTTTATTTTTAAGTCTACTGTCAGCTTAAAGCTCAATTCATAATATGAATCGTCAAATACTCAACGATCACATGTCCGTTAATCTTAGGCCACCAACAATATCGTCATTGTCACATCTACTTTCCGCTTAGCTCCTATGCTTTCTAAGAACAGCGTGGCGTGAAAGTACGCCCCTCATCTTTGTTTAAATAGATCAACGTCTTCTTAATTTAGCAACCGTCGCTTACCGTCTTGGTACGTACTTGCGTCTAGCCACATCGTTTGAACTCATTAGTGCATCTGCTAGAACACAACGACCTTTTGGTTTGCATGTTCATATGTAGGTATATTGTTACTATGAATATCACTAAAATAAAATTAAAGTAGTGGATTTTAATTCATTTTGTGTGATGTGGATTTTAATTTTGACTTTGAAATGTATTCAGTAAATATCTATTTAACTTTTTATTGCTTTCAATACATACTTGCATATTTAAATGGCTATATATGCGTCTAGGTTTATAAAGTTGAAATACCCAGTAGGTACTACTTAGATACCCACATAATTATAATGTTACAAAAATTAAGTGTAATTTTGTCAAAAATTTTTAAAATTTTGATATTTTATTTTTCTTACTTAAGATATATTATTGACTTGTAATGGTCTAAGTATACCATGGGTATCGCTATCCCTTTGGGTTGCGGAGGTCAGACGACAGTCGCTCTGTGGAAAAGTTGATATTCTTTCATATCTGGTTAGACCAGTAAGAGGACCTCGGGCTCCAAGGCGTGTACGTCTTGGATGCAACCGGGATAACGCTAGGGCGATGATTATGATGATGTACACAAGCAAGAAAATTGATCAGAAATCTCGATATTATTGTTTTATTTTTTTCGTGTGAGTGTGTGGCCAACTCTGTTGTCGGAGTTTTCAGACCGCCCGAAGGCATCCGACATATTTTATATTATTGACTTAACTTGTACTCTTATTTTATAAAGTAAAATGTCAATTGTTCAAGTTTTAACGTATAACATAAATCAGACAACTAATACCCAAAACACGAAATAAATCAACCTAAACTAGCAAACATTACCCAAACTCTCATATCATAAGCGCAAACACAATTCATTCATGTACAAAACACCGCACTTCACGAACACAGTACTTTCCACAAAACTTTGACAGTAGGATAAACATAACGATTTCAAGTACAAACTGTTGTGGTACAAAGTAACAATCCTTTGATTCTACGTAACATTATTCAAGAGAAACCGACTTGTAAGATGACTCAGCAGAATGGGCTCATATTATCATGATACAGTCCTCCGAAGTCCACAGCTGGGCATAGACTTCTCATATTTTCGTCACAATAATATTATGGGTCAATAGGAGGGCTTTGGCCTACCATACCACTGTTCTTACCCGCCTAGCCAGCGTAGTATGGTAGGCCACAATTGACATCAAACCCTGCTGGATTTGATGTCGAGTTTTCATTCTTCGATAAATGTACTATTTTATTAGTAGATTTTGATCTATCACTTCTAACGACACCTTCAAAATGAAACGGGGTAGAAGCGCTTTGTATTTTTAATACGTCAGCACACGGTTATCATATGTATATACCTATCATTATCATCTATACTATAATAAAACTCAAAGAGCACTTTGTCTGTACATTGAATATTTTTGCGAAATTTCACTGGGATTGTGACATGTTATCGATATAGAATACAATTTTTTTTTTTTTTTTTTTCTGTCTGTCTGTATGTTTGTTAAATCATTACGCAATAACCAGTGAACGGATTTTGATGCGGTTTTCACCAATTTGTTGCCTGAAGACGCGATTAAAATCTTGAACAACCGTCATTACGCTATCACCTATGGGAGCCTAGCAGTGTCATTCAATAAATTTCATAGACTTAAATTCAAGCAACACACTTAATTGTTTGTATCGAGATAGGGACAAACGCATAGTTTGTGTCTTTGGTTAACATTTAATCTTTAGTTTATCAGAATCCGTTTACTCTATCAAAAGTTATTGCAATTTAAAATATACATACATCCGCATTGGTTATTAAGTGATTCGGACTCAATTCGGGCAAACATCTGCTTTGATTTCTTTTCTAATATATATATTGTCAGCGCTGGATCGTAACACCGACTTTTAATTTTGCCAGTGGTGCCATCTAGGGGTATTACTAAAAATATTATTTTAGCGGTACTTTTGCCGACTTGCTCACAAGAACTAGCTGGATTAAATCATTGGCGAAAGAGAACTGTCACAGGCCTTTAGCTTTAGGCGTTGACGACCGCAGGCTTGTATGGCAGAGCAAGGAGCTGCATGTTAGATTCTATCAGGCCCTTCACGGACCTGATGTGGATCTACCAACACACGATATTTTTATGTTGTGCCTATGTGTTGCATATTCTGAATTACAGCAACACACGATATTTTTATGTTGTGCCTATGTGTTGCATATTCTGAATTACATTATTACTGCAAATTTTAACCAACAATTGGATCAGTTGCCGTTCAGTAGTTTTTGCGTGTAAGAGATACTAATAATAAACATCCATCCATAGGTACCAACGTATTATAGAAGTCTTTATTTCATCAAAATCCCTTCATTCAATCGCATATTAGTCTATCTATACTATAAAAAAACTCAATGAATATTTTTGCCAAATTTCTATTGGATTGTTACATGTTATCGATATAGAACACAAGACAATTTTTTTTTATTATTGTCTGTCTGTCTATCTGTCTGTATGTTTGTTTGTTAAATCATCACGCAATAACCAGTGAACGGATTTTGATACGGTTTTCACCAATATATTGCCTGAAGACCCGATTACAATCTTGGTCAACAATCATCACGCTATCACCTATGGGAGCCTAGCAGGGTCATTCAAGAAATTTTATAGACTTCAATTCAAGCAACACACTAAATTTTTTGTATCGTGATAGTGACAAACGCATAGTTTGTATCTTTGGTTAGCATTTAGTCTTTAGTTTATCAGAATCCGCTTATTCTATCAAAAGTTATCGCAATTTAAATGGCAATTTAAAATTTAAAATATACATATATCCGCATTGGCTATCAAGTGATTCGGACTTAATTTGGGCTAAAATCTGCTTTAACATCTTTTCTAATATTTATATTGTCAGCGCTGGATCTTAACACCGACATTTAATTTTGCCAGTGGTGCCATCTAGGGGTATTACTTAAAATTATTATTTTAGCGGTACTTTTGCCGACTTGCTCACAACGCACTAAATTGTTTGTATCGAGATAGTGACAAACGCATAGTTTGTGTCTTTGGTTAACATTTAGTCTTTAGTTTATCAGAATCCGTTTATTCTAGCAAAAGAAATCACAATTTTAAATATACATATATCTACATTGGTTATCAAGTGATTCAGACTCCATTTGGGCAAAAAATTATTTTAACTTCTTTTCTAATATTTATATTGTTAGCGCTGGATCTTAACACCGACTTTTAATTTTGCCAGTGGTGCCATCTAGGGGTATTACTTAAAATTATTATTTTGCTCACCATTACATAACAGCTTATATTACATAGTAGAGCATCATAGATTTACTATTCGTGTTACTTTTTAACCGACTTCAAAAAAAGGAGGAGGTTCTCAATTCCTCGGTTTTTTTTTATGTATGTTCCCCGATTTGTCTAAGACGCCTGGACCGATTTCGAAAATTCTTGTTTTGATTGAAAGAGTATACCTCTTAGTTGGTCTCATGATCATCAGGTCAGGATCTGATCATGGAATCCTGACAAAATCGAAGGAACTCTTCAAATTTTATAAGCACACTTGAAGTGATTTGATGATAACAACCCAATGCCGTCGAGTTTGGGCTCGTTTGAGTTGTCTTTAAATAGACTTTGATGCTGGATGATTGCCATGGTCTGATGATAGACTTGGAAGGTAACCATGAGATCTTTGTGATACAATAACCCAATCTCATCGAGTTTAGGGTCGTTTGATTCGTCTTTACATGGACTATGGTACTGGATGTTTTCCAGGGTCTGATGATGGAGCAGGAAGGTGGCAATGGGATCTTTGTTTTACAAAGACGCAATCCCAATGGGTTTGGGCTCGTTTGATTCGACTTTACATGGACTTTAGTGCTGAATGTTTACCAAACTCTGATGATGGAGGAGGAAGATAGCCATGGGATATTTGTAATACTATTACGCAATCCCATCGAGTTTGGGCTCGTTTAAGTCGTCTTTACATAGACTTTGATGCTGGATGATTACCATGGTCTGATGATAAAGCTGGAAGGTAACCCAATCTCATCGAATTTAGGGTCGTTTGATTGGTCTTTACATGGACTTTGGTACTGGATGTTTGCCAGGGTCTGATGATGGAACAAGAAAGTGGCCATGGGATCTTTGTAATACAAAGACGCAATCCCATTGAGTTTGGGCTCGTTTGATTCGTCTTTACATAGACTTTAGTGCTGAATGTTTACCAAACTCTGATGATAGAGCAGGAAGGTGGCCATGGGATCTTTGTAATACAATAACGCAATCTCATCGTATTTAGGCTCGTTTGTTATGTCTTGGCAAATACTTTCGTAATGGATGATTTTCGGGATCTGATGATGGAACTGAAATGAACGTGTTTAGGCTAGTTAGTTGAAAACAAAAAAATACTTCAAATTGCCAGAAAGGTACAGGTTCTACATTTCAGAATTGAGGCATGTAAGAAAGGCCTCCCAATCATGTACCACCTACACTATCCTATGTACCTACTTACCACCTATTACTTTTTTTATTAGTATACAACTAAAAAGCAAAAAATAAAAATTATTTTTAAATAAAATAAAAAAACCGACTTCAAAAAACACTAAAGAACTACAAAACAAAAATTAATTGGTTTTGCAGCAAAATTTTTTGGAGTCTGTGCCAAGCTTTTACGCAAAAAGTTACTAAATTACAAATTACCTATTCTATCAACAACAAAAGTTTTATAAAAATGTGTAGAGGTTTTATAGTCAGATCAGAAACACTTGGCTTGGCACCGACTCCAAAAAAATTTGCTGCAAAACCAATTATTTAAAAATAATTTTTATTGAGAGCAGAGATTCAAATTAATTAATAATTATGTAATCCGGCCAGAAATTATTTATTAAAAAAAAGAGCTAAGAATTTAGGTGGCAGGTACAGGTTATTGCTTTTCTAATACAGTAAGTAAGAAACTTAAATATGAGTGTGAGTTTCATCAACCGATCATTATGTTATTTTACATAATCAAGGCCACAGAAAGGGATCTTTAAGGGATACCGACTTCCACGCGGGCGAAGCCGTGGGCACAGCTAGTCCTATATAAAATCACTTGACGTGATTGACATATATTATCATCGCAGAGTAATTAAGGACTACCTGCTGAAGTTAGAAACAGATTTTTTCCATTTTCTTACTTGTATGACATAGGTATCCGCTAAGGACTGCTTTTATATATTTTCCCTAACTTAGGTAAAAGGTGTAGCCATGGGCAATGTTTATTCATAGTATACATAATTATAGCATCATTAATATTAAAATAATTCACAAAGTATAACTTTCCCACCGGAAGCCTAATATTTTATGTATTACCTATTTACACCAGAATAATATTAATTCACTGAAGTTTTAATGATTAACATTATTCATACAACCACAATAATTATTATAAAATAATTATTATTTTTCGTAGCGCACATGGCGTAGCCATAATTCCGTAGCAAGTGATTCGTAGCAAGCATTTAGCAAAGCCAGTGTTTGTGAGTGAGATAATAATATATCACATATAAGCCGTATCCTTATTATTGGTAATAGGATTGACCAAGCGGACCAATATCAGCTTTAATCGATATTTTAATTTGTATTGTGGGTATATTGTAGTTCCCAACATATATTATTTATGCAATTTTTTGGCTGTCGGCAATAATACACATTCTTTAAAAACAATCCCTCTGACGGACAGGCGGGCCGGACATATGGTCATCCGAGGTTAAGTGATAATGTCTTGTTACCAGTCTTGAGCACAGCACCCTAAAATTATAAAACAGTGGGCTTTGTCGTTGGCTTCAACTGTGTTGAGATCAGTTATCACCAACAAAAGATAGGTCATGTATTAAGCTTTATTACTGTAATTCATCCATCTATATATCATCTATATAGTATTTAATTAGGTAAGAATTTTAATATTATGTCGGTGGATTAGAAAATCACAAAAGTACTCGTTAGTCTTCTATAACCTGCACAACAGTGAATGAAATGGCTGCCAGTAAATGAAATGGCTGCCAATCCGCCTTCAACGGAATACTCACATCCTTTGCCTTCTATATAATATACTTTTTAATCCTTCGTTCCCCTTCTATCTTAAACGACGATTCGAATATCTACATGACACTCATTCGAAGTGCTTGAGATCATCAGAGAATCTCAAATTGAAGGTACTCATTCCACAGTTTTCCTTCAAAAATCCTTCATAGTGCATGCTGTACGTTTGTGGAATGGGTTACCCGAAACAATCAGACGTGCTCAATCTCTCCCTGTATTTAAAAAAACTTGTCACGAATCATTATTTGTCACAATTATCATGACAGCTGTATATATTGATAAATATATTTAATTATATGTAATTATTTTATTATTTATGTATATAATTATATAGTTTATATGAATATTATATCATATTTAGTATTATTTTCTATTGTATGTACGATTTAATACGTATTCTATGTTTTCTACTTATATAAAATTGTATTGACATAATAATATGTCCTAACATTTTAACTAAGTATTTATGACACTGTTCCTCATGGTACACCGTAACCCGCACTATTGTACTTTTATTAATTTCCAAACTAGGTTGTCTGGAAGAGATCGCATTTTGCGATAAGACTGCCCTATTCTGCAACTAGTTTTGATCATGTAATTACATATTGTATCTCGTTTTGTTTACTGGTGTACAATAAAGTGTTAATCAATCAATCAAACAGTGACTGCTTGTAAGCACGTGTACGTATACTGTGTACAGTGTGTGTTAAATTCTATGCTTAATTGCCAATTTTTTAAGAATCTATAGTAGAACGATATATAGTTTTATTCCGACAAAAATGATACATTAAATGCTCAATACAAATATAAAAATAAAGCATTAAATAAATTAAAATAAACTGAATTCAATCAAAACAAGAGTCAGCTAAGTCACTAAGGTCTGGTACTGAAAACACGACTGTGAAGCATCCCTAATTACAAACACATAAAATAAATTAGCGACAAGATATATAATTAGGTAGTATAGGCAGAGAGAGCACAAAATATTACTGTATAATATAATATTACCGAACTCTATTGGGGTAGATAACATTATTATAATAATATGTAGTGTTACCCCGAGGAAACATCACGAATCTAACTTTTATACTTAATACTTCGTAAGTTTAGTTTGTAATTTTCGAATATAATTTTCGGGTTCGATTCCTTGACGAGCTTATGTAGAGGAATTGTTTCAAAATATTTATCTAGTAGCACAAATTTTATTTATATATATATATTAATTAAAGGAGCCTACACAATACATGTATTAGTACAATTGGTCCTGTAGATATTGTTCTTTATAAAAATAAATAATTGGATATACTGTAGCTACTGAATAGTTCATACTCTTGATCTAACAGTAATTTTTTTTCGCTAAGGTTCCAGAATTAGTAATTTTGACAGTCAGTCAGAAAGCTTATCGATTTTTTATGTTCGCAAAAAATTCAAAAGTGCTTAAAATAAAAGGAACTTGCTTAATTCAATTTTTGAAAAATTATTATAATTCCAGTAATGAAACCTTTATAACACTTCACTACAAGGAATCTGCCTAAAATATTCTAACTCTTAAACGTAACAATAAAATTCTACCTTGAAAGGCTGATACCTTAGAAGCGATTTTAGAAACGTTTAATATCTGAGTAGCTAGCTAACCCTTGCGTTGGTTCTGTAGTGAACGTCCGCAGTGAGTCTGCCTATTGACTCGACTCAATTGCCACTCGTAAACCTAATGAGCTAATAATACCCAACTTCTCTGTAATTTTATTACAGTTCGTCTTTGTGATGGTATTATTCCATCTATTTGAATTTTATTAATATAATTAGTACGGTTTAAGTTACGTGTAATGTTGGATGGATGCAAAGTGTCAGTACTCCCGTTTCAGTCCCTGTTTGTAGTATGAAGCGTCTAAGAAAAATACACTAAGCAAATAATACCTCTGACTGGGAAGAGACAGAAAACTGGATATCAAACTTTAGTATAGTAAAATGAGAACGCAAACTTTACAAATAAATGATTAAACCCGACAGGTCCTTTGCTGTAGAAAATAACGTTTTACTGTTAGAATGTTAAATTATACTCGTGTATTTATTACTCGTGGTTCTACCTATTAGATTGCGAACGTGGCAGTAAATGTAAATGTAGAACCATTTAGTAATTAACTTCATTTTTTTACCTTCATAAGCGTCACTTTGTGGCCTAAATGAATAAATGATTTTGACTTTGACTTTATACCTATGGTTGTTCATAAAGTGTTTAGGCCGGTTGCTACATTCTTACACCCATGTATCGCGGCGCAAGAAATTAAAGATTATAATAGATTCATTAATTTAGTGCCAAGAACAGCATTTACTTTCAATTGTTTTAAAAAATAAGAAATATTTGGCTGACTATGACGTCAATAAAACTGCATATTGTATTGGACTATTTGCCGTGTGGTTGACGGCATAGAATACAAGTGTCACCACCCCCTATCTTCCCGTGGGTGTCCTAAGAGGCGACTAAGGGATAACACGATGCAAATACCATCTTTGCGTAGAGACGGAAAACTCGACATCAAACCCTATACGACTGCCTCATTAGTCTCGCGGCATAAATGTGCGCGTAGGATGGGGAGGTCCCGGGTTCGATTCCTGGGTCGGGCAGTGTTATTGAGTTTTCTGTCACGAAATTCTCAGTAGCAGCACGGAGTCTGGAAATGTGCCCGGTACGGCAATAGGCTCGCCCCTTATTACGTGGGACTAAAGTATATCTGGCGAAAAGTGGGTGTAGAAATACACCTCTGCCTACCCCTTCGGGGATAAAAGGCGTGACGATATATATGTATGTATGTATATTGTAATAATAAAAATAGTGTATAGCAAAATAATGAACGTAATAAAATATTTATTACGTATTGCTCGAACAAAATGCCCGCAAAAATATTTTATGAGCTACCTATAATACAGATATTCATGGTACAACGTAAAATAGATCGATAAGCTGGCAATGCGCTCTACCAGAACCAGTTGTCATTGTCAAATTGTCTATCTTATTTCCATTCTCTGTAGTATAAAACATATCCCCATATACCTATAATATTATAACTTTTTATTCCCAACTCCTCGGACTATTCTATTTAATGTTAGTCTTTTAAAGTACCCCCACTATTTAGATACTAAGTTATCTTAAAGCACGATGTCTATAAGTTTGGGTCTCAAAAAGCATGGAATCTTGCCATTGTTCTGATGAATTCTTGATTAGCAAACTGAAACAATCCTTGCGATAGCCCTTTAATGTCACTAATCGGTTGAATTAAAACATACATTTTATTACTATGTTTGTTATGCAATTAGCAAAAGTATACACCAAAGTTATAGATATAACGCTAGGTTTTGCAAAATGATTGCAAAAATACAACAAAATATAAGTAACAAGTCATTAATTGGGATTTAATTGAACCTAAATTCTAGTATTATAATATGTATTCTTATCAATATGACGGATAACACTATCAATTTCAATCCATATTTTGTCCCAACTATCTATGACCAAGGTAATAAATATCAAACATTATTTACCATCATAAATTATAATCCTAGTCACATATATCACAAAAATGTTACATATATTACTCAAATTATGACTGCCAAAATATGGTAATAGCGACTGCAAATTAATTGGTAAAATTCATAGACCGAAAGCGTTCTAGCTAGCTTACAACTATGATATTCAGAATAACTGCTGCGCTAAATAAGTACTATCGGTTGAACCACATTAACCCTGCATTTGTTACTGCATATACGCCTCAAACATTTCAATTTACTAATTAACACTTTAATAACGTATTAACCTAAGTGCCAGAAGCCAGGCATTGGGAAATGTAGTTAGTGGCACGAGAGCTGGCATTAGTAATTCTGGAATAAATACCGTTGGCAATTCAAATTCAAATTTTCAAATTCAAAATCCTTTATTCATTTGGGTCACAATGTGACGCTTATGAACGTCAAAATAATAAATTTATAAAATAATTACTTATACTCGTAAATTTAAAACATTATTACTGTATGCTTCTACATTTACATTTACTGCCACGTTCGCAAAGCAATAGGTAGAACCATGAGAAAGAACGGGCAATAAAACTCACGGTCACTCTTTTTCATCGCCAGGTTTTGCATAATACACAATTTACATTTTGTAAGGTGCTGCAACTGTTACACCTTCTATATCACTTGTATATATTTACTGTACATAATAATACTCAAGGATAATAGTTTTGGTTAGCCTCCTCAGAATAGACATGGTGAAACAGGAGCATCCACTTACATTATATATACCTAATAATGCAGGCAATCCGCGAAAGTGATCAGAACCATGATGGAAATGATACAGTTAAATATTAAAATCTAATACCAGCCCGCAAGACCGTCATCGACCAGTCATCGCAAGTAGCACCCGTTCACGAGTATGGCACATGTGCCAGCCATCATCCATCTCGCCATATTAGAGGGACAGGGATGACCCGACACACGACACCACCACAAGAAATGACGTTTTAGTGAGCATGACGACAACAATACCAAATTTAATTCGGAAGTTGGTATTGGATTATTTTATTTGGGGCATTAAATGGGATGCTTGCGTTTGTTACATTCGACATTTTGGTGTAAATTAAATACTAATTATTATTCTATTTAATTATGGTGGTGTATGGAACGTGTCTTATGTCTTTATTGGCCTATTAATCGCTTGAAATAAGACTGAAATATATTTTGTTTCAACGAGATTATTTTTCTTCAGACACTCATAAAGTATATAAAACATATTCAAATGTAACTAGCTTTTACATATTTTACTCAACTCTTCGCTTGATGCTCACTACTGTGTTTTATACTTTTAAAACTTAGGTATAAAGTAAATCAATATTGAGTTTGTTGTTAAAATACTTTGAAAATGCAAAGTTTCTAATGGATGAGTTTGTGAAAACGTTTAAGTACATAAAAATAAAGGCCATCTATCAATAATACTAATATTTACACTTGGATTTAAAATGTATTCGAGACTTTTAAAACATTTTCTTATTGAGTCACGCCTGTATCCCCGAAGGGGTAGGCAGGGGTGTAATATTACACCCACATTTCGCCATGAATTTTTAGGTCCCACGTAATAGGGGGCGAGCATATTGCCGTTACCGGGCACATCACCAGACTCCGTGCTGCTACTGAGAATTCGGAAAAACCCTTAAATAATATTATTATATAATCCCATTTTTGTTGTGATGTCAATGATCAATTTTATTCTCAGTCTGGGCAAAAATGTCTACTATAGTTACTACCTCTGACAGGCAAGGTAATCAAATATTATAAATTGAATACTGAATCTGATGAAATTGGTTCTGTATAAAGATAGTTATTTATATCAGTACCAAGCAGTCCCTGTGATTGCCCAATATCGTAATGAAATAGTGAATGTATTGGATTATTTTACATCAAAAATAGTTATAGTTTCGACAAAATATTAAATTTAACGTATATAAATTCAATTTGATATATTAGAAATCTTAAAATAATATCATTAATCTTAATTTGTCCACCAAATACGAGTATTCTCGCCGCCATCATTAAAATTTCCCCCGAACGATTTTCATTCTAGCAGCGTCCCAAGTAATTAATACAGCCAATGAATAACAAAATCTTTTTAAGGATTAAGCACCTAAGGAGTAATCAAGTAATATTAGAGCTAAGCGCTAGATTCGAACGACAGCCTCTTAGAAATACCACTTTCAAAGTTTCAATCACTTTAGATTTAAATTTTAAGCATAATTGTACTATGTAATGCGAAAGATAATAGAGATAAATTGGAGAGGAATTAACCTTTAAGATCCCTTAATAGTCTTTTTTAATACATAATCAGCGGTCACGACGATTTCTGTCTCTTCACGTATTTATATCATTTCTTTAATTAGGTATTTTACCAATATATGTATATGTTATGGGACAAAATGGTATAGTTATTCGAAAATAATTGTCAGTTGCATAAATATTGCTATCAGGGCATATAAATAGTAATATTTTGAAAGAGTTATAAATTCACCAGATAAGCTGGTGACTTGGTCAGTGTTATTATAATGTTGATTTAAACAAAAAGTACGGAGTAAGATACAAAGAAAATTCAAGGAAAGACGTTACCATCTCATTTTTCAAACGAACACTCGTGGCAGTATGTTTTCCTATGAGGGCGTGACTGCAGATTCAGAGAACTTTATATGGAAACGAAATAAAAAAATACATTCAGTCTTATTTAGATTTACGCATATATAACCATGCCTAAAACAGCACTTTAAATATCTAGGATTAAACAAATATTCAGACATGCAATAAATCATTGCAACAATAGTTTTATATTTTAGTGCCGCAGGCTGAGTGATCAAGGATTAGTATTAAATGTAAAACTAAATAATAAACTACATTTCTAGAATAAGCACATTGCTATATATATATATATATATTTTAAAATTAGCACATTAATATTAATATATTGTTAAGATTTTATTACAGTTTATGTTAGCTCTTAAGCTTTTTAGTTTTAGGTCAAAATAAAATTTCATATTTTCGATTTAACAATGTCAAGTTTTCTTTCGGGATATTTCTGATGATTTCAATATTCAACGTTTTCATGTTTATATTAGTCTCTAAATTCAATCAAAAGCAAAATATGCTTTACCACACAAAAATTTTAAACTAGACAAAAAACGGTAAAAGAAGTTTCATTTCAACCATTATTGATTTTATGATTGTTCTATAAATGCGAGATCAAAACATCATAGTTTACTTTTTGAATTATTTGTTACGTTAGCAAACATACGAATTTATAAACAGCTATCATTGTTATTCCTTAATAAGGTGTCGTTGTTTGTCTTCCTAAAAGTTGTTGGTAAATACAATTTGATTGTTATTAATTCGATATTGTGATGTGTCAACAGTATAAAAATGAGAATTGACTGTACACTCGTACAGTCAATTCACATTAATTAGGTAGAAGGGCTTCAGAAGCCAATTATTGTGAGTTCCATTCTGTTTGGGATACTTTTTGCCTGGATTTTATTGTTTCTGTTGAAAAAAACGCCTATGTCACAGTGGACTTTCAAATCAATAAAACCTCTGCAAAGAAGTTGTTAAAACCGCGTTGATTGTTAGACTGTTTTCACCACTGGGCTAAAACTCCGTGTAAAATATTATCATAATTATAAATATGATATAAATGTAAATGGGTCATTCCACATTAGGATAGCAAAAGGGATAAAACAGTCAGGGCTTAGAAATATTAGAGCTGTAAAACTGTACATAAAGGTCGGCAAAGTTCCAAATGGCACATTACGAGAGGCTTAATATAAGCCAACCAACTATTTTTGGAAAACCGACAGTAAGGTGAGCTCAGTAATCAGGTTAAAAGGCCTTGGAAGTAATAAGCGTCAGTGGAATAATCTGCTTATATGTATTTTGAAATGCATTACCTGGAAGGTGGTGACGAATTAACAGCACAAAGTATTAATTCTTTTGTTTCATGAGTGTCGTAAGAGGCGATAAATGCAAATGTACAATCAAACAAGTCGGCGGTGGACCAGTTTGAAAAAAAAATGCCTTGGTTCGCTCATAGAGTCACGGCACACTAAAACTGGTTTTGTATACGAATGTCAATGTTTGTGTAATGTAGCACTGGAAGCGACGATGTCTTGCTGAGCAATTCTCACCATTATGGTGGAGCGGGAAGTTGTTCGACTGTACGAAGTAAATAGTATCTTTGGGAAGAGTCTGAAAAATCAACATCACCTATACCAACCCGTCTGGCCAGCGTGGTGTTGTATTATGACAGGCCTATGTCCAGCAATGGACTGCGAATAGCTGTAAGATAATTGTAGGTATCTTTATCAACCGTTGTAGTACAGCTGTAGTTCCTACAGAAAAATCGCAGTTCCCCACGAAATAACAGGAAAAATGTTTGTGAAAGTAACTGAGGCTCAAACTCTTTACCTGATGCTTCGCTTCCTTCTTTTATGTTTTTTGTGTGCACGTATGCCACAGTATTTTAAGCGGTATCCTGACACTGCCAACGCTTTGTGTCGTAGATTAGATTTTAGATTAGATTTTCAAACCGAAGAATACTTGTGTGTTCCACAATTCGATATTTCGATCAGGGATGCAAGGGTGTTCGTTTTTAATACTTTTAAATATTAATAACTCAATACTCAATACATTTAATGCTTTCCACAATGTTTGCTTAGGTGGTAGGTACTTAAAATAAATATGTTACAATTATGGACCCTGTCGGGCACAGCATAGTAGGTTTTACTAGGAGAGAGGAAGCTAGATTATTTTAGTAAATATAATGTATGCAAATTATACTTACTTTACATTACAATATCTATTACATACAGAACATTATCAACATATTACAATTTTAATAGAATATAAAAGTTCTGAATATTATAACATATTTATTATTTATTATATTTAATATTACTATAAATTAGGTGCTTATATATGTAGTAACCAATTCTCATATTATTCTTTATTACAACATTACATTACTTATTAATGAAATTATAAAATGAATTTAGTGTATGTCTTGTATGTAGTATCTATAAATCCATTATTATTTGATAATAGAGTATTATCATTGTAGTAAAATATTATTGTAGCAAAAAAAAAATATTTTTCAAATTAAATTTTATAAATAGGTAGGTAAATTATTTAATTATAAATGTATTTTATGTATATTGTGGTGTCAATATGTAAATTATTTTATTATTATGCGTTTTTATGGTATATAAGATAGCTTTATGTTTTAACTTTAATTTTTTTCATCTATGTACTCTTTTAAACTATAATAACTTTTTTGTACCAGAAATTCTTTTAATTTTCTAGTAAATAAATGAAATTTTTCTTCGTTTTTGATAGATTGTGGTAGTTTGTTGTATATTTTTATGGACATAACCAGTGGGCTGGTGGCGTGCATTGTAAGTTGTGAAGTTGGTAGGTTCAATCTATTTCTATGTCTGAGTATAAAATTTGTTTGAATATTTTCTCTTGTACCATAGTGTTCCGGATATCTCTTAACGAATTTACAAATTTCTAAAATATAAATACTTGGCAAAGTTAAAATGTTGTGGTCTTGGAAGTAGGGTTTGCAAGAATCTGTTTCATTTAAGTTATAGATTATCCTTATTAGTTTTTTTTGTAAAGTAAATATAGTGGGTGCTTCTGTACTGTTTTCCCAAAGGATTATGCCATAGCTCAGAAAAGAATGAGCATATGCGTAATATGTAGCAAGTGCAGTAGGTAAGTCTGTGGTCTTTTTTACCTCGCGCAAGGCATATGAAAATTTTGAAAGCTTTGCTCTCACTTTTCTTATATGTTGCTTCCAATTGATATGGGTATCTATTGTTACTCCAAGCAAATCAAATTCATTGACAGTTTCTAATTGGAGGCCCTTGAAACTGAAATTGATGTTTAGTGGTGTCTTTTGATGTGGATAAAAAGGTAATATTTTCGTTTTTTGGTAATTAATTTCTAAGTTATAGTCTGTCATCCAGTCTGTTGTTTTAGTGAGAATTGAGTATATTTTTTCATTTAAATTTAAATTGTTTTTGCATGACATAAGCAAAGAGATATCATCTGCAAACATAACACAAGGCCTTTCTATAAATTTTGGTAGGTCATTGATGTAAATGAGGAATAGTAAGCATCCTATCACACTGCCCTGGGGGATTGATGCATGAATTTCTCTGTTGAAGGAGTGAATTGTTTCTATTTCGTTTGATATTTCATTAAAATACTCTATTTCGACTAATTGTTGCCTGTCAGTTAAATATGAAGTAAGCCATTTATGAGCGTTCCCGCGTATTCCTATTTTGTATAGTTTATTTAATAATATTTTAAATTGCACTTTGTCATACGCTTTGGTCATATCAACTAATATACCAACTGCATACTGTTTATTATTGAGAATGTTAAGGGCTTCTTGTATGAATTTGTAAATAGCGAGTGTTGTGGATTTGTTTCTGCGAAAACCGTTTTGAGATGCATTAAATATATTATATTTTTCACAAAACGAGTAGATTTTGTTGCTCATAGCTTTTTCAAAGATCTTTGATGCGGTAGGTAAGAGTGCTATTGGACGATAATTGTTTGGGTCTGTTTTTGTATTCTTTTTGTGTATTGGTTTAATGATTGCCTGTTTTAATTTGTTGGGGAAGGTTCCTTCTTCAAAAGATTGATTGATTAGGAGATAAAGGGGTAAAGTAAGCTCGTCAGCACAAAATTTGAATAAGGCAGGTGGTAGTTCATCTATGCCATAACTGCGCTTGTTTTTTAGGTTTTTTAATATTTCAAGGACTTCGTACCCTTCAATTGGAGTGAGAAACATAGTATTTTCTATAAATTGGCTTAGGGGAGCGCTTTTTGGTTCTTTGTTTGATGTGATAGTCGAGCTTTCACCAAATGAAGCAAAGAAATTATTGAAGTAGTTGGCAATTTGTGTGGGATTGGTTACGACGCTACTGTTGATTTCTAGTTTTATATTATTTTTCTCTTTTTTTTGTTTTTTGTTCGTCCGTTCGTTTATAACACTCCACATAGTTTTTATTTTGTTGTTTGATTTCATGATTTTGTTTTTGTAATGTAGTTTTTTTTATGTAGTAACTGTCTTTTTTAATTTTTTTTCATATTTTTATAGTAATTTACCAGTATTGGGTTGTTTGATTTGATTGTAAGTATTTTTAGTAACCTTTTATTTCTACATGATAATCTAATCCTTTTTGTCAGCCAATATTTTTTTGAAATTTGATTTAAGTTTAATTTTTTTCAGGGGCATGCATTCATTTAGTATTTCAGTTAGTATGTTACTAAATATGTTGTAGTTGTTATTTACATTCTGGTTTGTTGGTAAGATGTCGGACCAGTTTATAGTTTTTAATTTCAATTTAAATTTTTGCATATTCATGTGGTTGTCATTTCTTTTACTTCTATACCAGGTGGGTTGTTTAATTTGTTGTGAGGCTTTCAATTGTATGTCTGTCCCACTATGGTCTGAAAATCCAAATTCTTCTACTGTTGTAAATAATTTACTTTGGTTAAAGTTGGTGAATATTAAATCTAGACAAGTTGAGCTAGCTTGTGAGATCCGGATTGGTTGTTTTATATGCTGTGTAAATTTGTATTCTAACATGAGATCTAGAAATTGGTTGGTTTTAGAGTTATTTTCTAAAATATTAATATTAAAGTCACCTCCTATAATTATATTAGATTTTAAATATTTATTATTTATGTATTTTAAAATTAATTTTAATTGCTTTAAGAATACTTATTCCTCTCTTCTATTCCAATAAATAATTATTAATAATATATTTTCATTTGGTAATTCACATGCACATGTCTCTATAACGTATTCGATAGACATTTCTGTTATAGCTCTTATTTCCTTATATTCTATATGTTCCCGTAGCGGGATGCAGACGCCACCGCCTGTTCGATTAATTCGGGAGTAAGACGATGCAATTCGAAATCCTGGTATTTGTAGTGTATCCAGTTTTTCTGTTGTTAGCCAGGACTCCGATATACATAGGGCTGTATACATTGTTTCCTGTTCTAAAAAGGCTTCTAAAATGTCTTGTTTATTGAAGAGGCTTTGTATGTTCTGATATAATATTTTATGGTGTGGAACGTGTGTGTTTTCGAAAGGAACAATTTTTCGTGCTATAAGATCGCTCTATATGATGGCTCTGGTTACTTGAAAGTTCAAAATTGTTGGTACTTATATTCCGGTCTCCGTTCGTTTCCGGTCTTCGGTGGTTTAAGTTACTTAAATTTTCGTTGTTTTGCATGTTGACTATTTTTCCTTCAATATATAGCTTGTTTTGGCGAATTATTGAATGTTGACCATTTTTTCTGGCTTTCAACATCTCATCGCGTAGCAATTGACGTTCTTTCCGTGCTTCTTCATCAAGGAACTCAGATATGTATACTCTCGTCCCATAAAAACACCGTGTGTTGGCGGTAATATGTTTTGCTATCCTCTTACTTAATAACTCAATAACTAAAGGTCTAGGTTGATTGGCGTATTTCCCGATTCGATATATGTCCTCTATATAGCCTATCAGGTTAATTTGCATCGTGTCTTGGAAAAAGTCTATTATTCTGTTGTGTAAATTGTATTCTGGTTCGTTGCGATATTCAGTGAAACCGTACAATACAATTTTCTTGGCTTTGAGTTCCATACAGCTTGTTTTAGGGGTAGTAATGCTGGTTGCTAGTTCTTGAATCTCAGCTTTTAGTTTTTTGTTTTCTATATTTAATTTGGTTATTTCATATTTGGTATTCATTTTTTGTTCTTTATTTCAGTCTGTATTATATCCTGTATATCTTTAACTATTAATTTATTATTTTCTTTTAGGCTTTGTGTTATTGTTTCATTTAACGTCTGCAAGTTTAGTTCGGTTTGTGTCTCAGTTATCTGGGATATCGCTCCGTCATCTGTGCAAAGCGTATCGCCTTGAACGTCTGAATTTTCGGTGCTCGTGCTGTAGTTGTTTTTGGACTTAAGCTTCTGTCTGGTGGCTATATTTCTATTCTTTATGTTTTCTGGGGAAGTGTGTATTGGATATAAAGACTCATGGTATTGTGGATGTATAGGTGTGTTAGTGTTGTCTGACTTCGGTATATTGTAGCGGCAAGTTTGGCATTTCCAAGACCTTTTATGTTCAGTGCCCATAGATTTATTGAAGTAGGTTTTATGGCACATTCCAAATCATAAGATTTTTTACATAACATACACGTTAAATATTCTTTGTTTTGTATTTTTTGTTTGCAACCTGGACATAACATTGGTGCCATTATTGAGGATTTGTTGTTTATTTAGTAGCGTCCTCTGTTATTTTCTCGCGAACTACTTAATCTAAAGTAGACTTTCTCACTTCGGTCGTCAATAAGTATTGTTAGTGATACCTCTAAATTTTTGTAGATGGCGTTAATCGTGTTTTACACGAACTAGACACAATACTTTTATAATAATTATTGCCAATTATTGTTTTATTGCACTGTTTTATGTTCACTATCCTCGATAGAAATGTTTCACTATGTTTTAACACTGTAGTTGTAATAAAATTAAGATATAAATGTTTTATTGCACTTTTCACCAAATGTTCGTTGGAGACTAAATTTCAAAAGTTCTTTGAATTTACGAAGATTTTGGGATGTACTCCATTTAATTTTGGTAATTTGTGGTTTTAACAAACATTATTTACACTTTTCATATCTTATTAAACGTTTATAACACGTTTTATTAAATATTAAACACGGACTCGATGTAAATAGTGGCACAGTAGCGCCATCTCTAAACCTATACAGTTAATTTTGTCCCCGTGCAAGTAAAAACGATGCTGGTAATACATATGCGTATAACCCTTTTATATCCTAAAATAAATCTTGCGAAAAGTGGGTGTAGCAATATACCTCTGCCTACCTCTTCGGCGATATAGGTGTGAGACTATGTATGTATATCCTTAGGCGTTATGACGCTGCATTATCATACCTGTTTATCACGAGGCAACAGATAATCTAGTAATCATGTAGTTTGATTCCATGTATAAAATTGTTATTTCAACTTTCACCCAAAATAAATGTATTATTCATCGTCATTCTTTTTAAATAAAAACGGCCATTCACATAATTCCACAATTTTCTTGATAACAAACAAGTTCTGCGTACTCCATCGCATTGAAAATACGGTTCACACAAAACCCATAAACACAATAGTTATGTTGTCTTAATAAATGCGTGCACGCTAATATTTGCTGAAATGTCACATCAAAGTGTAACTCGACGGAGCGGAAACCTGTGTGTACAGTTACGGAGGCTTCGGCTTATGTCACAGTTAAAGCTGAAATATTATAAGCGATATTTTAACAGACAAAAGTTTTAAGCTTTAAGCTTAAGTGATAAGTCAAAGTGTAGCATATAAATACTTTAGAGAATTATTATCATAACTATGATATCGAGGTAAGACAACCACCAATAGCTTCGCTTATACGTCTACTCAATGACAGTGTGAATCCTAGCGTTGACTAAAGAGATCGGTACTTTCAACCCCAACTTATGGCACTATTGCGGTGAAACACCCTCGCACATCTGTCTATGCCTATGACATTTTCTTAAAGGAAAACACTTTAGCGTGAAAGCCGTGTCCATGGATTTATAGAAAACATGAAGGTATATATTTACATACATACATACATAGACTGTCGCCTGTTTCCCGGAGGGGTGGGCTACGGAACGCCATTTGCATCTATCCTGTCATATCACTCTAGCTTCATTCACTCCCATCAAGTTTCTCATGCATGCTCTTCTGTTTAGGGTACTTCTGACCTGTCCTTTTTTTAGGATGTCTCCAATCTGGTCAGAGAACGTCCACCTAGGTCTTCTCCTTCGTCTGTCCCATTCACACTTGCCTTATATATCTTCTTTTTCAGTCTTTTGTCATCCATCTTCTCCATGTGCCCAAACCAAGGTGTATATTTAATTAATTAAATAGCCTTTGGACCTTTTTAGACCTAAACGTGGCGCTAGAGGCAGTGTATTGCTTTTCTAACCGACTTCAAAAAATTAAGCCTGTCTTTGTTCGACATCTACTTGTTATAAATCGTTATAAGTCGTATATTAATCGTTTTGACGCAGCCGGATTACATATTTTGAAGTATGCACCTATTGTAACGTACACGCGAATAAAATTTTTAAACGTGATATCGACCTACTTCAAACAACTATTGAACCACTTCTATTTATCCGACGCTCCAGAGTCATGTGTGTCAACCAAAGTGATGTGTTTGCATTAATTAGCGAAGTATCCAGTTACTCATGGAATAAAATATGGTACTTCTCTAGTAGACCCGACGTTTCAGCACGGGCTAAACTAGCCGTGGTCTTTATCACTCGAATCGTCATCACAGCTGTTGTAACCAAGCCGAATTATTTGATATCTAAATAAAATACAAAACTGACACCTAAACTACGAAACTAAAAGTTTTGATTACATAAGCTTATAATTATAAAATCCAATTTCTTTATCAGCGTTTATAATTTTAGTTTTGAATTTAAATTGAAATGATTTATATTGAGTTTTAAAAATTTGGGTTTTTAAAAAAAGACAACTGGCGTCGTTTTACGGCCATTTTCAATATTCGATCCATGCATGGATTTTGAGATTCGAGATTCGTCTTTGACATATTTTGTATGGAGCTTATGTCAAAAACTAATCTAAAATCTACAGTTCGTCTATAGTTCGAATATTACATTCCGTAGTTAAACAATATTCCTACAACCTTTCGTAGACTGAACTAAACGTAGACGCTCTACAGGGCATCGTAGCATGTTGTCAGATGCTACAAATCTTTACACGTCATTTATTTTACTTACGTTTTTGAATTTGTATAAGTTACATTATACATATATTTATAGCCAACGTGGTCAAAAACTTTACTTTGATCATTACAAATACAGAATTATTTAATAATTTTATCGATTAAAATAACTGACCGTTTCTGTGAGCGATATATCTAAGTAATTTGACTATTAATTGAATGATAAATCTTTATTATTTTATGACAGTTAATATAACTGATCGCCACAATTTTATAAAAATTTAGGGTTCTCTACCTCAAAAGTAAAAAACGGTACTAAAAACACTTGGAACTATCAAGTTAAAATTAAAACATTGTACCCAGAAAAATAAAGCTTCTTAATTAAGATAAGGAAGATACGGCTGCATATGGCACAAAAACAGCATATTTCAACATTCTTAAGGAAATCAAAATTTATAGAGTACTTTCCGTTGACCTAGAACTATATAATTTTGCAAGTAACATCATTTTATAGCACAAGTCAAGGAAACATCTGAAAATCATACATGTGTAATTAAATCCAAAGAAATAAATAGTCTAATAAGAGGGCCTGCTTTATAATAAACATTTATTTATTCTTTGTGAACAGAATTTTCAAATTAGGTTTAGAACGCAACATGAAGAAAATAATACTAAGTATTTCGTAGGTCATCAGTATACGACGTATGTATATTGAATATTTAAACAATAATCCTAAGAATTGTAGAACCAGCCCCGGCTTTGCGGGATTGTAATATAATTCTCATAACTATAAATGAAGCGATATCAACAAAAAGAAAAAAGGACGAAAATATATTCAAAAGTTTCTTCAATTTCAAAACATAAACCTCTCAATAAAGTTTCAGAAAGGCCGAATTGGATTAAAAATTGAAATCATTGCAGCGTACATTGAAAGTTCTGGAAAGACATGAGGGGTGCGTAGGGGACAAAAAAGTTACCCTCACAAGAATCCAGGGGTGCACACCACCCCACAATATTCCCTATACCTATATTTGTTTAATATATCAACGTAAACACTTAAGGGCGTTAGCTTAACCAATTTTGCTGCTTAAACTCAGCAATGACTTAAAGTCCGTAATATCACTTAATTACGCGAGGGTACTGTGAGCTTTTAGTATTTCATTTTAGAAAGTGGCTTCTATGTGTGAAACAGTTCGGATTATACGTACAGATTTAAACGTTGCGGTTTGCGTATGGCACTACTTTTGAGCACCAAAGCTGTATCAATAAAAACTACGTAGGTATTGCTATATTGATTATATAAAATTTTGATTATAATTATGACAGACCATATACTTTTGCAATTCTGTTATAAACGTTACAAACCGTACAAAATGATTTGACAGCGCATTATCAATGCGCTTTCAAATCAAGGAAATTGCTAAACGGCCGGCGAAATCTTCCATTTGGAACTATGAAAATTTTCCATCCAATTTTATTCTATAAAAAGTTGTGTTGTTTGTGAAATCTTCCATAAATATTCCTTTTATGAAAAATTGTGTTATCTGACAAAACACATATTTTTTATTTTTTTCTACTTTTTTTTCAGTTTTATTTACACACGTAAGCGGATCAGAAGCTGCACGTCGACTCGGCTACAGCTAGGCGACGCCGTGCTTACGGCTCGCCGACTGCTGGTTGACGGCTAGGCGGCACTACTTCAATCATTTTGAATCCGAATGCAGACCGCGGGAGGGGCGTGGCCGTAAGCTAGGGTACGGTGAACCGTAAGCGCGGGAACTGCAAGTCGACCACGCACCGCACCGCGTTTGTAAGCTTGTCCCGAGGCGAGGCGATTACGTTACGATTCCGATTAGTGTGCGTTGCAGTAGGGAGTTCCATACAAATAAAGCTTATTATTTTCCATGTGACTAATAACTTAAAAGATGACTAAATGTTTGCAACTAATAAAATAAGTTACTAACGATTAAATATTTTCGCGACTATTATATTAAATAAGATTCAAAACTAAGGGTGTTATAAAAACTTAACACTAGCAGCTGCGTTTAGGTAGCAAATAAACTATACAAGTCAATTGAAATAATAGCCGAGGAGCTATAAATAATGACTTGGCGACTAATAATGTTAGTAGGTAGGTTATGTTCGGTGTTCTTGTGACCCTGTACCCAAAACTAGGAGCCCTGCGAAGCAGGGCTCCGTCAACTTGGTTTAAAACACTGAAGCGTCTTATTTACTTATACGAAATACTTCATTTAAGACAAAATCATTCGCCAAATATTGAAATTTGTATTATTTATGAATGTGCATTTTCTATTTTTTATTCATCATCAAGTTTCCGCTTAGATACTAATTCAGTTCCCAAATAAAAAAATGCTGCTAGTTTAAATTAAAACGAAGCTTACTGACATATTAATATGCTACATTTTACTTATTACGATACTCCTTATTAGCTGCCAACCCATTATATATGGTACCCACTCTAATTATTTTTGAAACTTGTATTCGCTTTACTTAGTCACCGCATTAAATACATGCCTACAAGTAATACTGAACGACTCCAGTTGATACGGTGCCGATCCCTTTCCGAGTTGATACGTGTGCTACGACCCATATACTCAAAGTCAAAGTCAAAATTATTTATTCATCTAGGGCACAAGGTGACGCTTATGAACGTCAAATTTTAAAGTAAATTACTTAATGCTTCTACATTTACATTTACTGCCTCGTTCGCAAAGCAATAGGTAGAACCAAGAGAAAGAACGGGCAATAAAACTCGTGGCCACTTTTTTTTTACTACATAATAAGTTCCTTACCGGCTTCTATTTGACTCAAAGAGCAACCTAGCGACCACACACATCAATCATCTAAGTAAAACCGCAGAGAACTGCTAGTTAGTTGGTTATAAAGCCATTGGTGTTGCCACTAAATTTATTGTCACCTACGAACAGACAACGCTTGAAGAGAAAAACGTAAATCACCTCTGATACGTCAGTCTTGAGTAAAAATATTAGCTTACTTGCTTGCTTACTATGTCGTCAAGGCGTTCACTGGCACCAAGTTAGGTTTATAATTCTATTGCTTAAATATGTTTGCCACAAATATACTAGATCCTTAAATGTGTGATTAAATAAATAAATAAGTAAATTTGGATACTCTGTTTTGACTAACTTAGCACAAAACTAAATACTATGATGTCCTATCACATCAAAATACTAGTAGCTGGAAAATAAGCCCGATAACAAGGTAGGTACAAACGACGTGTTTGTGACTAAATATGCGTATACATCATGATCTGTTAAAAATAGGAGAGTGAAAAATTAAAATAATAAAAAGAAATAATTAAACTTATTGTGTAACATACGTTACGTTTATGTAACTACAAGTGTTAGTAGTCATTACTCATGAGACATAATATGTTGAACTTCAACTACAAATGCTTTCGTATAATTATAACATGCTATCGTGTCTGCCCGTTGGAGACAGTCAAAATGTTAATACTTTTATTTTGAAAATGTAGTGATGTATTAACATATTAAAATTGTAAAGTATTAGAAGTAAAATTAGTTGAACTTTAACTTACACATACTCGTGAAACCCGTATGCGTTTCGTATTCACTACACCATCACATTTGCATTAGTGGCTATGAAAGCTACCTTGTAATTCAAGGTGTTACGTCAATGTGCAAGCGGTAAATTACCACTATATTTAGTTTCATCTGCCTGATACAAGCATCTATGTTTGAATATAAACAAAATTAAGGTACGAGCTCGTAGCCAACTGCAGGCAGTAGTAGCAGACGATATGACGCCGTGTCATGTCACTGCGACTCGTTGCAACGTGTCGCTATAGTCATGATTTTGAACCCAGTCACAGATGGCAGCAGCAGACGGTAGCTCCGTATCCTTATTGATGCTGAGTGTTCTATGCAACATATTTGACGTCTTTGTGAATTTCATTGACCTTGTTAGTGTGCGGTCGGGTAATACTGATATTCTATCCGGTAATACTGATGTGCTGTCGGGTGACACCTCGCTACGACGCGCCGTAGACGACATGTCGCTCGCGTTTCGTAGAAATACGTAGAAATCAATAGTGTCCCAGCGACACGTCCTTAGCTGCTGCCGTCTACGGTCGGCTAAGATCCCGTAGCTAAAACAAAATATACATTTCTCGGAGTATGATATTTCGATATATATTTTATTTTTATAGACTCACGCCTGTATCGTCAAAGGGGTAGGCAGAGGTGTTACACCCACATTTCGCCATGAGCTTTTAGGTCCCACGTAATAGAGGGAGAGCCTATTTCCGTTACCGGGCACATCACCAGACTCCGTGTTACTACTGAGAATTCAGAAAAACTCAGTAGCAATTTTGCCCGACCCGGGAATTGAACCCGGGACCTCCGATTAGTAGACGCATACGCTATCTACTGGACCACGGGGTCAGTCATGATATTATTTATGTGTTGAAAGACGGCTCTTGAACTATAGGTATAGATCCCGTGTTGCTCCAGCCTCACTGTAATAAATTGTACAAAGTATTGCAATATCAACGACGAAGATTTGATAGAAGATTATGTAGCTTGGTAAGTATGAATGAAATGCTTACCTTTTTTGATGAATGGTGAATTAGTTAATTCATAAAAACGGACAAGAACATATCCTATCATGATCCTATCTTACTTGTTCATTTATTCATTATGGTTTACCACCATTTAAAAAACATGCCCAACTTCACTTCATAACGCTTTAATTGACAAACATTAAAACAAGGAGCCCTAGCAATACTCAGACTTATAACAGCTACTACTCTAGAGTGAAAAGATCCTGGTTTATTAAAGAAATTTGGTACATACAGTGGCTGAGTAGCTATGTTCGCTATACAAAACAAACTCACACAATCCATTTATCATATAAATATCTCTCACACACAAGTTTACACGAGAAGATCTAATGGAAAAATAACAGCACAAGCAAAATGTTGGCAGTCGATAAATTCTTAAAGGCACGTTCCGCTAACGACGACACATTCGATGCGTTCAGCGCGATACAGAAGACAGATCAACTTGCTTACTCATGTATGTACCGAAGGCATTTGTCATTGTAGAATTTACCCCCTTATGTATCAATTCAGGATAGTGCAATCGTGATAGTTACATTTATTTTGTCGCATGACTTTGGGTTTTGAAAGAAATTGTTTGAATACTTAAGCTTTGGAAGCGCGTGAGATTTGAAGGGATTGAAGCAAGTGGTGTTCTGTTATCTCTGCCTACCCTGACGGGAAAACTGTGTGACTGAATATACATACTAGCTAAAGCCTAGGAACACTGCCTAACTCTACATACTAGAGTTAGGCATTGTTCCTAGGCTTTAGCTAGTCAATTCATCATCATCAGCCTTTAACAATCCACTGCTGGACAAAGCCTCTCCTTTGGAAGGAGGAATTGGCCTACTATACCACGCTGACCAAACGGGTTGGTATAGGGTTTGTATCAAGTTTTCCTTCTCTAACAGTGCTGTTCTCTGCATAATATGCTCCCTCTGTTGGCTCTTACGACACCCATGGGATGATATGGGGTGGTGACATTCCGTATTCTTAATCCGTCACCACACGGAAAAGCTAGTCAATTAGGCACTGAGAAAGATCGTAATTCCAAAATATCGTATAATTTTCTTGTAATAAAGACACCCAAGAGTTTAAGTAAGTCTATGGTGTTCCTATGTAAGCTGTAATTATAATTACATTTTCAAATCTTTTGCGAAGTCCATATAGTGCTTAAACATATATGCTAGTATGCAGTCAATAAAGGCCGCTTACTATCAATAAAAATATGTAAAATAAACATGACTTTCTAATCTCAATTTATAAGTATTCTTGTAATAAAAACAACCACTTTTATTTAATAGTAATACTTACAAAAGAAACGTTCAAATAACCAAAAGACAAGCATAATAGAAACTACGTTACTAAGAAGGCTTTTTGTCACGAAGCAAGTATACGAAAGTAAAGAGCAACATATGGGACGCCCGAATATATTTGTCTGTAGAAGTGAGCTAAGTGAAGAATAAATATGAACGTCGGGCTGTGAGTAATTAAGTGACAATCTTTCGTGTGAAGCGTGTCAGTGCTGTGATGTTTAAAATGAAATATGTTCTCACCTCTGTATCCTCGAAGGGTTTGAGTAATAAACTTGTTATGTCGCTTAAACCTGTATTTTGGTTCACGAGTTGTGGCTGAAAATTGGTCTGCGTAGAAAGCTTCTACTCATTTAGCTCTACTATCTATCCTAATGTGGATGTCAAAAAATCTTTTGAAGTTATAAGTTTTACTCCATAACTAACTCTGTAACCCAGCAATGAATTTAATTTAAACTGCCAGACTATCAGGCAAAACAGACTTCGAGGAGCTGCAGCTAAACTACCTACTGATAAAAAGCAAAAAAATAAAGGTCGTGGATCTTTTAGTCAAGTCGTTTCTAATGGATGTAAAATAGCAGTAGTCAAATGGGTTGACAACAAGTGTGTCACTATGGCCAGTACTTATACTGACTCGCAGCAGGTGCATCAGGTGTTACGATACTGTAAAAACACAAAAAACAAAGCACCTGTTACATGTCCCAATATCGTAAAAGAATACAACTGTTGTATGGGAGGTGTAAACCTTGCAGATATGCTAGTATCTCTTTATCGGACTGAAATGCGACCACATCGTTGGTATATATACCTTTATACTCACAGGTTCTTGACATATGTGTCAATAATACATGGCTCATTTATCGTCGTGAAACCAAAGATGCAAAGCAAATGAAACTTAAAGACTTTCGATGGGCTATAAGTAATGATCTCACCACCTTTCAAATAATTATTATTTTAATTGAGAAGTTTTCGAATACGTCCAGAAGTTCGAATTTTGTTACACCGCAGATGTCCGACTACGGCCGATATGACCACTTTAGACACTTGCCATCATTTACAAATAAAGGCAGATGCAAGAATTGCATAAAAAGTCAGACTAAATTTATATATGTAAAATGCAACGTGAGGCTTTATCTGGTATATGGTCGTAATTGTTTTTATGATTATTATACAAAATAATAATAATAAATTTCATGACAACAGGACAATGTCGTCGCATTGTCCTGTTGTCATCTTCAGCAGAAGAACTGGGTGTCATGCTTAAGGACCTGCATGAGGCGAGCCACAGGATAGGACTTCGAATGAACATGTCAAAGACCAAAATAATGACTAACAGCACAGAAATAAATCTAAACGTAGGGAGTGCGGAGATCGCATATGTCCAGGAATATTTATACCTTGGCCAAGTAGTCTCTTTCCAGGCGAGACAAGACAGAGAAGTCATGCGTCGCATAGAAAACGCCTGGAAGAGCTACTGGTCGATGAAAGACCTAATGAAAGGAGATCTCCCATTATGTCACAAGCGTAAACTCATGGACATGTGCGTTCTCCCCATTCTCACGTATGGTGCACAAACATGGTCTTTGACTGCTCAACAGAGGTCCGCACTCGAGGTCTGCCAGCGAGCAATGGAGCGTAGTATCCTAGGAGTCCGTTTAACAGACCGCGTAAAAAATACAATACTACGCTCCAAAACAAAAATCGCCGATTTCACCCACAAAGCCTGCAAACTCAAATGGGACTGGGCAGGCCACGTTTGCCGCATGCCGGAAGACCTTTGGGCCAAAATCGCCACTAATTGGGTCCCCGAAGGTGCTAGGCGACAACGTGGAAGGCCGAGACGTCGATGGCGGGACGAACTGGACTCGTATAGGAAGGACTGGCCTGTGCTAGCACAAAATAGAGACCTATGGAAAAAGGAGAGGGAGGCCTTTGCCCTGCAGTGGGACACTACAGGCTGAAAATAAATAAATAAAAATATAGTAAAGAGATCAAATATGAGCAATAAAGACAACAACATGATTGTCTATGACCTTTTGATAGCTAGAAAGCTGAAATTTTCACAAATTATGTATTTCGGTTGGCGCTATAGGCCTTTTAAACAATAAAAAACATCTTTAAGTACCTACTATAAAAGTTGTAAACACACAAAATACTATTAATAATGAGAAATCAGTAATCATGTTGACAATGAAATTTATTATTATTATTTTGTATAATAATCATAAAAACAATTACGACCATATACCAGATAAAGCCTCACGTTGCATTTTACATATATAAATTTAGTCTGACTTTTTATGCAATTCTTGCATCTGCCTTTATTTTTAAATGATGGCAAGTGTCTAAAGTGGTCATATCGGCCGTAGTCGGACATCTGCGGTGTAACAAAATTCGAACTTCTGGACGTATTCGAAAACTTCTCAATTAAAATAATAATTATTTGAAAGGTGGTGAGATCATTACTTATAGCCCATCGAAAGTCTTTAAGTTTCATTTGCTTTGCATCTTTGGTTTCACGACGATAAATGAGCCATGTATTATTGACACATATGTCAAGAACCTGTGAGTATAAAGGTATATATATACCAACGATGTGGTCGCATTTCAGTCCGATAAAGAGATACTAGCATATCTGCAAGGTTTACACCTCCCATACAACAGTTGTATTCTTTTACGATATTGGGACATGTAACAGGTGCTTTGTTTTTTGTGTTTTTACAGTATCGTAACACCTGATGCACCTGCTGCGAGTCAGTATAAGTACTGGCCATAGTGACACACTTGTTGTCAACCCATTTGACTACTGCTATTTTACATCCATTAGAAACGACTTGACTAAAAGATCCACGATCTTTATTTTTTTGCTTTTTATCAGTAGGTAGTTTAGCTGCAGCTCCTCGAAGTCTGTTTTGCCTGATAGTCCCTAAAGCAAAGATACCATAAACATTACTCAAATGTTCCAGCAATTCTACTGAAGTGAAAATTTGTCGAAATATAGCACTGAACATGCATAATGAATTTCATCTTCCAAAGAACCACTTTTTCTATGTCGGAACTAGCACCAGACTTAGGCACTAACGCCGAAATAAAGAAATATAAAAAATAAACATCTAATAGTAAGAAATAATTAAAGAACAATGCCCATTTCTGGCCCAGTTTGGAACTCATGAACAGCACAATAAAGTTTCAATTAGTTGTTGAATAATCCTTTTTATTTATAACTTAATTTATAGGCATTACTAAAGGTGTGCTGAGAAACTTATTCAATAAATAGGTTTAAAAAATGTGTTAACGTCTAAATAGCCAACACGTAATAGATCAGAAATTGCCAGTAAAGAAATCATAATATTACATCGATTATCACTTCTTCTTTATCGATTTTACGTTTTCTCTACTCAACATGATTTGAGTTAATAGCAAATCTCTACTTGGTCCTTAAACATTTAAAATGTGTATATTTTTAAGGTATATATGCGATTTACTACAAATAAGTTCGATTTTGAACCAAATCTATAGATATTTAACCTCTGTCCGAAATCCATATCGATTAATCGATATCATTTAAAACTGTAAAATGGCAACACTTATTTGACTCGTAAATGTCAATAATGTCATATTCAGTTTATTTTGTTTGTTACCTATTTGTTTTGCTCATGCATATTGTGAATGCTTTTTATGTTTTTGGATCTTTTACGACTTCTGGCTTTTTCTTTCGGATTTTTACCCTACTGGTATTGTCTTATCTGTGCCCTTACCAAGTGATAAACTTATTCCTTTCTACGCAAAACTACGAAATACTTTAACTATCCTAATAAAAGTGGGCACACACCTAATTTTTTGTGAGCATATAAAAGTCCTTCTTGTAATAAATCTATGAATGTGATGGACCTCTAATCAATCTTAAAATTCTAGTTTAACACTCTTTTATCGAATGCAATAACAACTACTACGATTTTTGACTGTTCACATCTGGGCCGGCGTCTCTAAGAAAAATGGGCATTGTTCTTTATAATGTTATTTTAAAAACAATGTCTTTCAAACTGGCAATGTATCTATAAATGCACACAGCCTAGTGTTGGTAGGTCTGTTAATAGTTTGGCAATGTGCATTTAAAGACACATGCAAGATAACATGAAAATGTTTCCAAGTAAACTATTTCAAATTGAAAAAATCTATATTTAATTCACAAGACTGTATATTTAGGTCCTGTTTTTATCACTTTTTTATTCAATTTCATTAATAAATAATATGATTTCAATCAATTTTTACCATGGATGCCGTAGACGCACGCGCATGCTCCACCATCTCGCGATCTACTGAGTACACCAAGTCTCGCCAGGGCTCAGTAATATTTTTGTATGTCTAATACAGGCATTTCATGGGTGAATGAGTAGAAAATAAAAAAAAAACTGTACTTAATTTTGCTTGTACAATATTTAAAAAAAACTGTGCATTTAAATACACATCGTCAAGTATAGGGTTAAAGCATATTACTAAATACAAAGGTTGTGTTATAGCTAATACTTATGCATTTTATGTAAAGTTACAAAAAAAAAAGATGTAATTAAAATACTTGAGGGTAGCCCTACCGCTGGTTTGCATACGGCGCGTCTGTAGGTATATAACTCACGAAGACGGCCGAGTTACAATACTGTTGGATTATATTACCGTGCCACAGGCTACCATACTCGTCAAATGCGGGAGGGTAGACTTCACATGACTTTCGAAATCATTATGGAGAACTCAGTAATCCAGGTTTTCTCGCTATATTATTATTCCCTGTTTAGCAAGCGGACATTACCAATTTAATACACAACGTTATAGTTTCCATTTATATTTTATGAATAGCTTATCAATTATAGTACCAGACAGCTAAACACAGAGTGAAGCAAACATGTATAAATAGTACCAAATGCTAGGAAAATAAAGTTAAATTATTTGCGAAAAGTGTATCTCAACGTCGCCTTCAAGGAACCACTCATAAATATGTCAATATTCCAACGAAAATACAAAAACAATCGCTTGGGAATACACTCAGCCTGCGGCATACAAGGCAAGAGGGACTTGCCTCAAATGACATTCCTAATTAATACAATACATAACAATTCATAACCTCGTAACCAGATACAGAAGGTCAAGGTCAATAAAGCATGTCATGTTAGTGTCCTTGTTTGTAGATTATATTATTGAGATGAAAACTCTGAAGGCCAGTCGCGTATTTTACCTGACATCGACACTGCATTTCAAACGAAATGTGACTCGATTTTTAATTGACTCACAATAGGTGTTCTCCTACCATTACAATTATCGTCTAATTTGACACATATAGTTCGACGATGACACATTGTTTGACATACATACATTCATACATACATAGACTCACGCCTGTTTCCCGGAGGGGTAGGCAGAGACTACGGAACGCCATTTGGAACGATCCTGACATACCTCACTTGCTTCACTCACTCCCATCAAGTTTCTCATGCATGCTCTTCTGTTAAGGGTACTTCTGACTTGTCCTTTTTTCAGGATGTCTCCAATCTTTCAATAAATGTTGGCGGTCCGGTCGTGTACCAGGTGACTGGAACAAGGCCGTAATTGTGCCACTGTACAAGGGAAAAGGGTCACAGCAGGAATGCAAAAATTATCGCGGTATAAGCCTCCTGAGTGTTGTTGGTAAATTGTATGCAAAGATACTGATTGAAAGAGTGATCTCTGAAACGGATAGTATAATTTGGGATGTGCAAGCGGGATTCAGAAAGGGAATGTACGGATCAAGTCTTTTCCTTAAGGTGCATTTCAGAGAAAACCTTAAACCTTAAACACCAGAAGGTTTTCTGCGCCTTTATTGACCTGGAAAAGGCTTACGATCGAGTGGTGAAGGATGAACTTTGGTCAACACTTTCTGTGTATGAAGTGAGCAGCAGTCTGATACGGGCACTTGAATCCTTATATAGGGATTCAAGTGCCTGTGTCAGAATAAACGGGGCCTACACGGACTGGTTTAACATTGATCGTGGTATTAGACAGGGATGTGTAGCGTCTCCTTGGCTGTTCAATCTATTCATGGACAGTTGTTTGACCGATCTGAAAGGGTCTAAATGTGGATTATGAATGGGTGAATCTGTGTTTAAGACCCTGCTATACGCTGACGATAATGTCATGGTCATGTCATGTCTAAGGTCATGGTCATAGAGAGGGAAGACAGTATAACTGAATGTAACATAATGATAGGAGATGAAAAAGTGGAACAAGTGAATGAGTTTGTGTATTTAGGGTCTTTGTTTACGAGAGATGGGAAATGTGAGGGAGATGTTGAAAGGAGAGTGAAAGCAGGAAATAGTGTGAATGGCGCCTTACGGTCCATCATCAGTAGCGAAATTATACCAAGTAAGGCTCATCTTGCTGTACTGGAGGGAGTTTTGGCGCCAACATTGATGTATGGTAGCGAATCATGGGTATGGCAGAAAGTAGAATCAATGCTGTGGAGATGAGAGCTTTAAGGAGTATGTGCGGAATAAGTTTGAAAGATAAAGTGCGTAACAGTGTGATACGGGAAAAGTGTGGTCTAAAAGAAGATGTAGTGACAAAGATTGAAAAAGGAATGTTACGTTGGTTTGGACATCTGGAGCGGATGGATGAAAGAAGAAATACGAAATTAGTGTATCGTGCGAGAATAAATGGAAATGTCGGTAGGGGACGCCCTAGGCGGACGTACGCCGACCAAATAGGTGATCTACTGATAAAGGGTAAAATAAAAAGTACCTATAACCGACGCGCATGCATGACGAGGTTAATGAATGTCGATGAAGCGAAAGAGGTATGTTTGAACCGAAGCATGTGGCGTTCCATAGTCTCTGCCTACCCCAATGGAAAACAGGCGTGACGTTATAGATAGATAGATAGATAGAATTAGATCCGTAGCTGCAATGAGTCAACACATCAATAAATTGCCGAAACGTCTCAAATTTTCAGCATACTCAGTAAAAATAATCGGCAATTAAGTGTCATCGATACAGTCGTATAGTTTCAAGACATTTGTGTCCTGTACAAGAGGATATCCAAGCTTTATGAAATTTAAAAATGTTTTCCACTCTATTTTAACATTCATAACAACCGGAAGAACGAAAATAATATCATCGTATATATAAAATAATCCTGTAGTTAAACCTAACCGAGCATATCTCTAGTTACGCACAAACTTATGAATATTTAATCAGTATCAGTTTATGTTAATTATAAATGAGGAAAAGTCATAGGGAATCTGTGACATAAAATACGGTGTCACCATAAGGCTCTTGTGAACCTGACTCACATATTAAAATTTTACGCTACATACTTGTCGGTGTTAGCAATAAATAATGAACATTGAATTTTCGTCGTGCATATGAAATATTCAAATTCTATCCCGCCATAAGGGTTTTGTGCAAAATAATTTGCGACGACCCAAAAACTCAAAATGTTTTTATTATTATAAAGTTTTGTACCAATCGGATTTCAAGTAAACCAAGATGTCTGGCCGGTTGGTCTAGTGGGTAGAGATACCGTATGCTAGGAGCCGTGAGTTCGATTCTTATCAAGAACAAAGCCTTGTCTTTAATTATTTTTTTGCTTTCGTGTAATGAGTATGACGATTTTGTCTGTGTCTGGATGTAAGTATGATTAGAATAAATTTAATATAGCAACTAAATAATTAATAGACTTAATCGACAGTTATTTCAAATCAGACTATAGAGACTTATATGCAACTACATACATTATGTACGACTGTTTCGTTAATCATAAAATTTTACATTGCATAATTTAATTTCAACTACAATCGTATCTATATTGTTGATAATCAGTTGTAGTTTCAATTAAAACTCTCAATAATAGAAAAAAATATTCCATGGCTCAGATTAGTATCAGTTTATTCAGTGTTACCGCCTATAACGACTATCACAGATCTCCATCATAGCCGGGACCGACAGATCAACGTGCTCTTCAAGACACAGAGCAAGCGATAAATTAACAATGCAATACGCATGTGTAGGATTACCGCAGGCAGGCAGGTATTTTCAGGGTGCGCAGTGGAAGATGTAATACATCTACCTGACCACGATAGACTAGGATCCAGACACAATGCACTGCGTTGCACAGCAAATACAAGTACTAAGTAGGTACATGAAAATTTTACCTTATATCTCCTGGTGATGTTCTTGAGTGGAGTCCTGGAGGCAAGCTAGATACACACAAGACTAAAATTGGCCAATATTAGCTAGTGAATTATCTTTACTTTACCAGACTCCAACGCAGCGTCTTCAATGCACGATGCAAGTTCACAGGATTCACAATTCACAATTACAGTTTTGCAAATGTCAATGTTCAACTCAACTTTTGCCGGGCAAACCAAAGGCGGCAGGGTAAGAATTCACAATACAAATTCGCGAAGCTGGTTTATGTGCTTTCAAAGGGGCGATCAATTTATGTCAATCAATAGTTCACAATATCTTTTATCACAATTTACCGTTGCCAGCACTAGATCAGGCGGCATTCAAAACGGTTTACTCAATTTAGTTCAATTATACAAGTTAATTCAATTCGCGTTAATTCAAAAGGCGATATTTTACGTACGAGACGACAACGTGGTAATTTTTCAAGGCAAGAAAGGAAGTGACAGTTCAGTGTGACCATTGTCAGAAATTTTCAAAAGACTAAACAAAATGTTACTTAATCGATATAATCGATTTGACTTATAATAAAAACTAATTCTATTTCAAACATCCACTCGCCCCGGACCGGCCTACCGGTCCGCTAATCGGTTGGTAGACGTGACAATGTTGCAACCGCTCTCCTCAGAATCGAACCGTCCACCAAGAACTCAGCAAATCGGGGAACTCCATCAGCCCCAGTTACCAAACGAAGGATGCGCCCCCTGCGCCATCTGAGTGGCGGAAGGTTAGCCTCCTTGATCAAAACGAGGTCACCAATCTTGGGTGGATCGGTCTTGTCGGTCCACTTAACGCGTTGCTGGAGTATGTGCAAATATTCCAGATTCCAGCGTTTCCAAAAGCTCTGAGTAATCTGGCGTACCAATTCAAAACGCGAAAGACGACCAGGTCTCGTATCAATGTAGGGGTACTCAGGCAAGGCGACAAGTGGGCGACCAATCAAAAAATGGCCCGGCGTAAGGGCCTCCAAATCATTCGGATCTGAGGAGATCGGCCACAATGGCCGAGAGGTCAAAACGGCCTCAATCTTACAAATCACAGTTGCGAGTTCCTCAAATGTAAGGGCAGACTCACCGATTGTCCTGCGCAAGTGTGTTTTGGCCGATTTTACGGCGGCCTCAAATATACCACCCCAGTGTGGACAATTTGGTGGGGAAAACAATCAATTTATCCCACGTCGGGCAAGCCTATCACCTATATCAGCCTTGTTGGTTTCAAGGAAATTAACAACACCATTCAAATAATTATAAGTGCCCTTAAAGTTAGTGCCCCAGTCAGAACGGATCAAGGAAGGCAGCCCTCTGCGGGATACAAATCTGTCAAATGTGGCTACAAACGCCTCGGTCGTAAGCGAGGAGACCAATTCCAAATGTACGGCCTTTGTGGAAAGACAAACAAAAACACACAAGTAGGCCTTAACAGTCTTGCTGTTTCGAAGTGTCGACGTTTTCACCAAAAAGGGACCTGCGAAGTCCGTGCCAACACCGTCAAATGTCCTGCTCTCAGTTACGCGATCTGCCGGTAAGTCTCCCATCAAGGGCTGCATGGTAGAAGCCTTGAGCTTATAGCAAGGGATGCAGCGAAAGACTACACTCCGAATAATTCTTCGGGCAGACAAAATCCAAAACTCGCGTTGCAAAATGGCCAAGCGCGCATTACAACCAGCATGAGAATTTTTAAAGTGACGGTCAGTTACCAACAAACGTACCAAATGACCGTCCTTGGGTACCAAAGGGGGTGACGTGCCCCGTAAGGGAGGTTGGCGTTCTTGAGGCGCCCTCCAACGCGCAAGAGACCCGTATCGTCCACAAAGGGGTTCGATTTAGAGACAACTCCCGATAATTTCAATTTCCCTGACTTGAGGATAGCTATCTCCTTCTCAAAGTGCGCCAGTTGCACAGAACGAACCCAAAATGTGAGGGACTCCTGTCGTTCCTGTGGTGAGATAAACGGTGTCAGTTGTTTCTGTTGTGGGTGCCTAAAGTTAAAAACAAAACGCTTTATCCAAGCAGTAACACCTAACAACTTGTCAAGGGAGCTGTAGCGATTCAGCAAGAAATCGGGGTCGAAGGCGCATTCTACCTTCTCAAGAGCGAGTGTTCGTAGACCCGGCAAAGTAGAAGTATTCAAAACTGGCGTTCGAGGCAAATCAATTTCTGGTCGACTCAACCATTCCGGACCCCACCACAGCGAATGACCTATCAAACTAGGCGTCAAGCATCCGCGCGAGGCACAATCAGCGGGGTTGAGCTCACCTGGCACGTGTCTCCAAACAAGTTTGACTTCGGATTTCTGGATTTGGGAAACGCGATTAGCGACAAATACCTCCAAAGTGTGGACAGACGCTTTCAACCAACACAGAACAATTTGGCTGTCTGTCCAGGCGTAGGTTCCAGTAATACAAATGCTTTTACCCAAAGTGTTAGACACGTGGTTCAATAAGCGTACAAGTAGTGCTGCTCCCGAGAGCTCCAATTTTGGGATGGTCAGAGATGTCCGAAGGGGTGCAACCTTGCTGTTCGCCATGATCAGGGAAACTCGCACCTGACCTGAGGCACTGACTGTGTGCAAGTACACCACGGCCGCGTGACCACGTTCCGAGGCATCACAAAACCCGTGAAGGGTGGCCTTGTACTTCCCGAGAGGAAGGATGGGACGAGGCAAGGAGATCTCGTTGACGGCAGGAAGTGAGGATACAAAAGAGGTCCATTCCTCAACAAGAGTGCCGTGTAGAGGTTCGTCCCAGGTCAATCCTGCTGTCCAAAGCTTCTGCAAGAAGCATTTTGCCCAAAATATGATAGGACAGATCCAACCGTTCGGATCAAAGGTTCTGGCGACAGTAGACAACACGAGACGTTTAGTCCAAGAACAAGGCAATTTCAAGTCTACGTTATACGTAAAGATGTCTTGGACTGGTCTGTACTGAACGCCGAGAACAGCCATCATGGCGGGGTTGTCAACAATCTCAAACAAATGTGGATCCTGCTGATGATCTTCATAACCAGCGGAGGCCAAAATACCTATCAATTCGTCCCGCAGGAGGATCGCCTCGTCCGCTGTGGAGGTGCCCGAGCAAATGTCATCGACGTAAATATCGTCTTTCAAGATGGCGGAGGCTCGTGGGAAACGTAAGCCTTCTCGGTCTGCGAGCTCCCAAAGAGAACGTATTGCCAAGTAGGGGCTTGATCTTAACCCGTACGTATTCGTATTGAGCTCGTAGACGACCATGGGATCGCGAGGAGACTCTCTCCAAAGGATCAGCTGGAAGCGACGGTCATCAGGGTGGATAATAGTCTGCCTGAACATCATTTTTATGTCGGCCACAAAGACAACCTGATGTCGTCGGAAGCTGGTGATGACGTCACAAAGGTCCTTGACCAACTTGGGACCAGAATGCAAGCACTGGTTCAAGGATACGCCTGTTGAAGTCTGCGCAGAACCATCAAATACTGTGCGCAGCTTCCCAGTCAATGGCTTCAATACCGCATGATGCGGGAGAAAGTAGTGCTCCACCGAACGCCAATCCAAATTTGACACAGACATGTGTCCCAACTGTTCATATTCCCTCATGAACTCAATGTACTTCTGTCTGAGCTCCGGATCAGGACCCGTGCGGCGCTCTATGGCCAACAACCTCTTTTCGGCTAAAGGTCGTGACTCACCAAGCGGAGGCCGAACAGACAGGAAGGGTAGCCTCGTAATGATCCGACCAGAACGGAGTCAACCAGTGTTGTTCTGGAAGAACAGCTCGCACTCCTCATGTTCTGGATTCAAACGGGCAACTTGAGGGGGCTCTTCTACTTCCCAAAACCTCTGAACCGCATCAGAGAGAGCAGAGCCTACAGCCAACAAATTGTCAAGTTCAGGTGGAGGGGGGTCCCTTGGTACAGGTCCCATCAAAGCAAATCCAAATATGGTCGGGATGGCAGTCAAACCATTTGGCACCAAGACCCGTTTCCCACCAATCAAAATTCCACCGAGGACATCAGAGCCAATCAACAAGTCGATTTGTCCCGGTGTGTCAAATTTGGGGTCTGCCAGTTCCAATACCGATGTCAAATTCACCACAGCAGCAGGTAGCTGCTTCTGTGGGTGCATACCCAAAATATTCTTCAACACAATCGCCGAGGTTTTAATCCTCGGGTGTGAAGATTCAACAGGGCCAAACAAAACCTTAACTTGCCCTTCAACATTAGAGGCTACGTCACCTATGCCCCGTATACAATTTGGAAAAGGGCCCATATTTAATTTAACCTGCCCTACCAAATAATTGGAAACAATGCAACCTTGTGAACCTGTGTCCAATATAGCACGGACAACAGCAGAGGTCCCCGTGGGTCCCCAGACCCTAACAGCAACCGTTGGTAGGATAACGGTCTCAATGGGGGAGGTTGGCGTTATAGGGCAGGGGTCAATGACCTATTGTAGCCTGGGCGGCGACCGTTGGCCAGGACCAGGCAAGTCAAAACGAGGTTGCGGCTTGAAGTCCTCAAAGGCGCGGTGACTCGATCCGCGCGCCATCTGTGGGGGGTCATAATGACGCACCCGCCCAAAACGAGGTGGGCGCGAGTCAAGGCGGGGACGCTCCGCCAAAGGAGGGGAATACCTGGGGCAGCAGTCATGGTGCTGGTGACGCTGAACAGCACATGCAGGTGCGCGAGAGAGAGGCGTGCGCACGCTACAGTTCTCCAAGCGGGGTGAGTGGCGATCAATTGAGCGAGGCGACTCTCGGCTGCGCGCCGGTGAGCCTCGGCTGCCACCTTCAAAACACCCGCCCGTGCGCGGCGTCGGCTGGTTGGACAAGCGGCCAACCTCTCTGGCATTCATACAGAGAATGTCCAAATGCTGTCCTCCACAGTGAGGACAGGGGCGAGAGTTTGGGCAGTCTCGCTGGTAGTGGGACCCCAAACAAGAGAAGCAAAGGCGGCGGGCATTCGCGATGCGCCTACGAGAGGCGACATGTAGGTCCAAGAATACAACTGGCCATTCTGTGCCCCGTAACCTTGCAGTAGGAGCACTCCGCTGGGCTCTGCGTGACCGCAAAGCGAGGAGGGCGCCGGTCAACATTGGCTCGGGTGCGTCTTAGCCGGCGTGTCACCACCGGAGTTGTCCAAGACCCGGCACTCATCCTCCAGGAACCTCTCCAGGTCAGCAAAGGGGGGCAGATGGGTCGCGCTATCCCCACCAAAGCGCTGTTCAAAACGCGACCTCAGGTCGGCAGGCAACTTTTTCAGCACAATGTGCACCAATAGATAGGACCATTGGTCCACGGGCAGGTCAAGGCACTTAAGTGCGTTGATGGCCACCAAAAGCGGGTTCAAAAGTTGGGTGCGCAACCCAGAGACCCGGGTGAGCGTCGGCAAACCCAAAATCTGCTCGATGTGCGTGTCGGCGAGGCCACGTTTATTATGGTACCTACGGGTCAGGTCCCGAGCCGTCTGGTACGCCTCGTCAGACACGGGCAGAAGCTGGATGAGGCCCTTAGCCTCCCCATCCAGAACCGACATTAAATATGCCAATTTTTGTGCTGGCCGAAGGTCAGCCCTGTCATTGACCAGGCTGTCGAACAAATTAATGAAGCCCAGGTAGCTTCCTAGGCAGCCATCAAACTGGGGGAGGTCCAAAGTAGGGAGCCTACTCACCAGCCGCGGTGCTGACCTAGGAAGCTCCTGCTTCAGGCCGGGTTGCCCTTCCCTATCGGCAACTAGTTGTCTCGCACTATTGGAGACAGCATCATAGAGGTCTAAGACCTGGGCATAGTCTTCGCTGACCTTATTTCGCTGGTCAGCAGTGAAATCAGTGACTGACACTTCGAGACAGCAAGCGCTGAAAGTGCGGAACTGCTGTTCCACACTTGCCAGGCGATCATCGATCCGCTCGTACCTTTGAAGTAAGGCCTGCTGGCGATCAGGCCGGTTCACTAAAGCACTGGCCGAGGCAAACCAGCGCAAATCTGATGCAATAGCACCAGCAGCCGCACGCAAGTCCTTGATAGCTGACATAATCAAAATTCAAAAGACCCGGACAAGCGTTAAATAAAATTAACAATCAAAACTAATTTTTTTTTAATTCTTTGAAACCAACTAAGTATTAGCCTGTTTACTGCAAGTGCAGGCAAGTGACAGGTATCTACTGTCCAACAAAATTAATAGTTTCAATATATTGAAACAAACACAAAAGTTATCAAAAGTTGTAACTTATAACAAATTAAAAGTTGAACTTCAAATTAATTAATGAATTATTTGCAACAGACAGACTGGCTGTGTTATTTGTGATATACAATAGTAAGTTAGCACACAATATGTGTTACCTAGCAATATTATCTATATATTATAACAAACAAAGGTTTATCAAAGTTTGGTTGTTATATGTAATGATTCAAACTTAATATAATTATGAGATAAACTAAATTTACTAAATTTATTGATACATACAGCTGTTATGTATCCAAACAAACTGACTTATTAATGCAACAACAAATTTAAGTTAGATTTCAACAATACAAATCAACAATTACTGATTGAGGTTATGTATGACACTTGTCATACATAACCTCAATCAGTAATTGTTGTTCAAATTATCAAGGTCAACTTATACAATTAAATATTATGTATTTTAGACAATACTGACCTGAGAACACTATAACACTGATTACAAATGAGATATATACGAGTAGCTCATACAACACCAATCTGAGTTCAGATACAATCAACGGCTAAGATACAACCACGCTCTGCTACCAAAATTTTGTGTAGGATTACCGCAGGCAGGCAGGTATTTTCAGGGTGCGCAGTGGAAGATGTAATACATCTACCTGACCACGATAGGCTAGGATCCAGACACAATGCACTGCGTTGCACAGCAAATACAAGTACTAAGTAGGTACATGAAAATTTTACCTTATATCTCCTGGTGATGTTCTTGAGTGGAGTCCTGGAGGCAAGCTAGATACACACAAGACTAAAATTGGCCAATATTAGCAACTGAATTATCTTTACTTTACCAGACTCCAACGCAGCGTCTTCAATGCACGATGCAAGTTCACAGGATTCACAATTCACAATTACAGTTTTGCAAATGTCAATGTTCAACTCAACTTTTGCCGGGCAAACCAAAGGCGGCAGGGTAAGAATTCACAATACAAATTCGCGAAGCTGGTTTATGTGCTTTCAAAGGGGCGATCAATTTATGTCAATCAATAGTTCACAATATCTTTTATCACAATTTACCGTTGCCAGCACTAGATCAGGAGGCATTCAAGACGGTTTACTCAATTTAGTTCAATTATACAAGTTAATACAATTCGCGTTAATTCAAAAGGCGATATTTTACGTACGAGACGACAACGTGGTAATTTTTCAAGGCAAGAAAGGAAGTGACAGTTCAGTGTGACCATTGTCAGAAATTTTCAATAGACTAAACAAAATGTTACTTAATCGATATAATCGATTTGACTTATAATAAAAACTAATTCTATTTCAAACATCCACCCGCCCCGGACCGGCCTACCGGTCACACCATTGTCAGAAATTTTCAATAGACTAAACAAAATGTTACTTAATCGATATAATCGATTTGACTTATAATAAAAACTAATTCTATTTCAAACAACGCACATAATTCCGAAAATTCAGTGGTGTGTGCCGTGGATTCGAAGCCGATCATCAACTGAACATAATTATTTTAAATATTTCAAAGAAACAGTTAACTTATACCAAGTAAAATAGACTTATGTCCATAAATACATGTGTGCTGGTTTATCAAACGTCAACAGCAGTTTGTAATTCGACAAAACGCGCAGTAAAACCTAACAAATACCTATTTTATAAGGTGACCGTCGTAAAATGGCAAGATTTGAAGAAACAGCCCTGCGTTGAATCTGTTTTTCATCGCGTCAAAAGGAAACGATCAATCATATTCTAAAGACAGTTAATGTACTTGCGTTTTGTTGCCGCACTGCCAACAGCCTTATTCGGTATTAAGATAATCCGAAAATCCTAAATTGCGGTTTTGAATGCAAGAAATAAATAATGATGGTATGGATGTATAGAATAAACGAGATCTTTTTAACGACGCGTGAGAGGGTTTTTTAGACTCGCTACGTTTTATTTTGCTCACAATATGTGCCTATATGTCGTTGTAACTCTTTTCTGTACTTAATTGAATCTGCGAATTTGCTGTAGGTGTTGCGACATATATTTGTGTCCAAAGGTAAAAAGATAAATGAGATCCGATTCCGTTTTTTGTAACACAAATGTACGCCATTTTGCATACACTGTTCCTTTGTTAATTTGTATTGCTTTTTATTGCTTCTCTTAAATACTTAAATGATGACCTAATACATATTGTTTGTTTACTAAAATGTATGGATATACCTACTACACGTATAACATTTAGGTCCGTAGGACCCACCTCGACGTCGTTATATAACTTGTCACACCATAACGGAGGGTTACATCAATCTTCATATAAAAACCACTATTCGTAGATATACCTATTTATGTTCAAAGGGATGTTAGAAAATGGAGGCAGATGCAACTTTTAAATGATAAATAATTATGGAAGTTACAACATACACTGTTTGAGAAATGTTATTTAAAGCTTTATAAAGAAAAGTAGTCTCATGTGTATTCAAAATTATTTATTGTAATAATATTTATGATGAACCTGTTATACGCTCCTGAAGCTCCTTAACTTATCAAGTATTTATTTTCAGACTAAAGTACATAGCCCTTTGTTGGCAACACCAACATTAAGTTTTATATTTTTTACGTGTGTCAACTTGGTTGGATTTTTTTTTTTCGTTCTGGTGTCTTACGCGATGTTGCTTGTCTTCTTGTGTGCATAAAATACAACAATTATTGTGACAGTCCAAAAGTGGTTTTATTGTTATTGTTACTCAAAAAACTAGCCTACAGTCCACTAGGAACATCCACTCCAGGATTGACCCGTGTAGTTCTATACATGTTGGTCCTACTACGACCGGAGAGAGTAGCGATTTTGCGTGAGCGCAACGATCCGTCGCCACACTTCTGTCGCAATACGAGAATTACGAGATTCTATTCAAGCATCACAAGGCGGACAATCTTCTAAAGGAATTCTTAAATGAAGACGATAAATGCCACGATTGGCATTTTTCCCTGGAAGATCGACCTGCTGCAATATTCATCATACAAAAATTTCACGTCAAGAGTGCGCCATTTTATTTTACATCGTGTTCGTCTCAACAAATTCCGTTCACCATTTCAAACTTCCTGCAACAAACATTGGCCAATAGAAGGCTGCCGCAACCTACGCCGTGATCGCGTCACCTTGAACGGGCCAATCAAATTTGTTCCTGCGTTCCTGCGTCAGCGCCAAACATATCGCGCCTGCGCTGTGGCGCCAAGCCTGCCGTTTACCGCGCCAGCCGCCCGCCATTTTGTCATCTTACTTTGCGTCGCATAACCTGGTGTCTTATTTTGTGGTATTCGCTGTCTGTTGGCATTTAATTAGCCTTGTGGGTTATAGTTTGTTATAATTATTTTATATTTTTGTGTATTTGTAGTTTTAAACCACTTAACCGTGCATATTTCAACACGATGTCTGACGACGAAAAAGGTAATAATGAAAATATTTTTGTATTAAAAAATAAGAAGAGAGGTGTTCAAAGCTGTTTAACTAGAATACACAATGAAGTAGAAAGCTTATTACCAACCACGACTTCTAAAATTTTTCTTAAAGTGAAAGAGGAACGTCTGCGATCGCTGTTTTTGACTTACGAAAACTTACTTTTTCAAATTATGGCTTTAGACCCCTCTTTAGAAGATGATGGCAAGGTTGAAGAACGATATACTCAAACTCTTATAAAAATAAAACAGCTACTGGTAAAGCTTGATACTCAGAATATTCCCTCTAGTGATATTTCAAATACTAAAGCATCTGTTCATACAAAATAACCAAAAATTAACGTACCATCCTGTACTGGAAAGTATTCTGAGTATAAAACCTTTATTGGTCTGTTTAATTCTCTCATCAATAACAACAGTAGTTTAGAAAATATTCAAAAATTGTATTATCTTAGAAGTTTTCTACAAGATGAACCATTAGACTTAATTAAAAACTTACCTTTACTTGATTCTAGTTATGATGAAAGTTTACAAATACTAGATAAAAGGTACAATAATGTTTTTTTAATCAAAAACGAGCATATAAATATATTATTAGACATTCCACCCATAACTAGATCAACGGCATCAATCCTTTGGCAATTTGTCTCCAATGTGAAGCAACAATTAGCTTCATTGCGAAACCTTGATGTAAATGTAGACAAGTGTCCTATAATATTAACAGTATTATTGCGAAAGCTTGACATTTTGTGTAGTCGGGAATTCCAAATTATGTCTAGTCATGACAAAAAAGAGCCCACTTTATCTAATTTGGTCACTTTTCTAGACGAACGAGCTGTTGCTCTAGAGAATGCAACTGGAGGAAAGTCTAATACAATGCAGAACACAAAGGTAATGATGCACTCCATCAAGGAACCCCCAACTGCTATGAAGGTTGTCGAGGATCGTGCCATTCCTGCCACAAGCACTTTCAACAAGTCTGCCTGTCCATTATGTAAGTAACACATAAACTTTTTAATTGTGTCAAATTTAAATTAATGCCAGCTTCAGAGCGACTTCAATTTGTCACTGAGCAAAAATTATGTAAAATATGCCTCAATAAACATGTCAATACATGTAGGTATCATTTTAAGTGTTCTTCATGCAGAGATCGACATAACAGTCTCATACATGTTGATAAAACACAAACTTCTGTTTCATTTTATCAGAAACAGCGAGCACTCAAGTACTTTTGCCAACGGCACAAATTAAAACTTTTGCTAGTGATGGTACAGAAGTACACATTAAAGCTTTACTAGACAGTGGCTCTCAGGTGTCATTGGTCACAAAAGACTTGGTTAATTTATTAAAATTAAACCCACAAGCAACCAACTCTAAAGTTTTAGGTATTGGGAACAACATCAATGATTTAAAGGCATATGTCCCAATACAATTGCATTCCCTAGTAAAAAATTACAGTATTAATGTTTCATGTTTTATTATTGATAAAATTACCACAACATTGCCGCAGAGAAAAATAGACATGTCAAAAATTGTATTGCCTGCCAATATCAGCCTTGCTGATAAAGATTTTTACAAGCCAAGTGACACACACATATTAATTGGTGCCGATGTGTTCTTCCAGCTGCTGACCCATGAGCCAGCTGCCCCAGTAAGGTCTGCATTGCCAACACCTGCACAAGGAGAACCTGTCACTTCACTCTTACAGCACCACACAGCTTCTGCACCCTTGCCTTTAAATACTCACTTTGTCCATGTAATAGGAGGTAACCTGCCGTATATTTTCACAACTAACTCAGTCACATTACTTTGCAATAGCTGTGATACAGAGCTTCATAATGACATTGCCAATCTAAGGAAAACAGAAAGTGTACCTGAATTATTTCCTGAGAAAATAGCTAAACATGACACTTGCGAACAAATCTTTCAAAATTCAGTTCAGTTAAAAAATAAGCAATTTACAGTAGATTTGCCTCTAAAATTACCTCTTTGTTCTATAAATGAAACATTAGGAAATTCATTTGATTTAGCTTTGAAAAGATTTCATAACTTAGAAAATAGATTACATAAAGATTCAAGTTTACTAAAACTTTACAGTGATTTTGTACATGATTACTTAAGACTTTGCCATGGTTCTAAAGTAGATATTAACCAGTATTAGTTTGATAATGATCCACTTTATTTTTTGCCACACCACCCTGTTGTCAGGATGGACAAAAAACCCACAAAATGCAGAATGGTCTTTAATGGTGCGATGAAAACAAACAAAAAGGTATCATTAAATGACTTGTTACTCAATGGTCCTGTGGTTCAGAACGAATTATTTGATATTTTAATTTTATCTAGAATAGATAAATATATTTTTGTAACTGACATAAAACACATGTTTCGAGCTATTAGGTTAGATAAAAAATATCGCTCCTTACAATATATTCTGTGGAGAGACTCTCCTGATCAAAGTGTAGAATGTATTCAGTTAAATACTGTTACATATGGACTCAAGTCTAGTTCATATTTGGCCACTCGTTGTCTAGTAGAACTGGCTGAACGATATGGTCAACAATTTCCAATGGCTGCCTTCATTTTAAAACACCAGACATATGTCGATGATGTATTAGGAACGGCCAACTCTCTTGAATCCTTAATAGAGGTAAAAGAGCAAATATGTCAACTTTAAAGCCTAGGAGGCTTTGAGCTACATAAATGGTCTTCAAACATTGTTGAAGTCCTACAAGATATTCCTAAAGAGAGGCAATATTTTGATAATATTGAACTACTTAAAGATAACCTGTCTTTGAAAACGTTAGGTCTCAATTATAATGTTAAAGCAAACACTCTAATCCTTGCTTCTCCTACTCCTCAAAACAAAGTTCCTGAAACTAAGCGCGAAATTCTCAGCTTCATAAGTAAGTTTTTTGACCCCTTAGGTCTTGCTGGGCCTATTATTGTTTGTGCTAAGGTTATAATGCAGAAACTATGGCAAGCTCGCATTGCCTGGGACTCAATGCTTGATCAGGACTTGAAAAACGTTTGCCTTGAATTTTATAATAGCTTAATTCATATGAATACAATTATTATCGACCGTTGAGTCAGCATGAGCAATGCAGTGTGTATGCAATTAATTGGGTTTGCAGATGCATCACTTTCCACTGGGTATGGATGTTGCATTTATCTTAGAGTGACTGACTCTGCTGGTTGTGTAAAGATTTCCCTGCTTTGTTCTAAATCCAGAATTAATCCTTTAAATCAAAGCCTCACAGTACCCAGGCTAAAATTGAATGCTGCATTATTGCTTTCAAAGCTAGCTGCAAAAGTTCACAAAACATTATCAGCAAAAATTTATATAGACAGTGATATTTTATACTCAGACTCACAAATTGTTTTGGCATGGATTGCCACAGACATAATAAAACTAAACACATATGTTGCTAACAGAGTAAAACAAATAACTCAAAACACAATAGGTTATACTTGGTTATACACAAACTCAGAACAAAATCCTGCAGATTGCTTAAGCAGAGGAGTGCTTCCACACAACCTAGAACTACATAGTCTTTGGTGGCGAGGTCCTGACTTCCTTCATGACAGTAAGTACAACATTTTTTCCACTGCACCTCCAGATCCATGCTATTTGAAGCTTCCAGAGATCAAAGATGAAGTGGCTCTGCAATGGTTTGTACTTCTAACATACAACCTATTTTAAATCTAGATTTTTTAAACGCATTTTCTGAACTACACAAAATGCAAAGAATTCTTGCCTACATACTTAGATTTTGTAACAATGTTCGTAAGAAATCTAATAAAAATAAAGAAAATTTTATAACATGTACTGAACTTGAAGACTCATTACTGTTAATAATTAAGTATGAGCAACAAACATTTATGAAAGATGTTATTCATTCTTTAAAATGTAAACAAAGAATTAGTGATTATAGCTATAATTCTTTATGTCCATTTTTGGATGACAAAGGTTTGGTGAGAGTAGGAGGCCGCCTTCAAAATGCAAATGTGCCATATTCGCAGAAACATCCTCTCATTCTTCCTAAAGGTTCTCGCGTTATAGAATTAATTGTCAAATCCGAACATGTAAAGAACCTTCATGCAGGCCCTAGATTAGTGTTGTCTATTATTAATCAAAACTATTGGATAATAAATGCAATTAGAGAGATTAAAAAGGTTATTCATAGATGTATAATATGTTGGAAACTTAAAAAACATGTATCTGAACAATTAATGGGTAGTCTACCTACAGATAGAGTAAATGTATGTCGCCCTTTTCAAAAAATTGGCATTGATTTTGCTGGACCAATTTCTGTAAAACAATCTACATTGCGTAGGTCAATTATAGGCAAGGGTTATGTGTTAGTTATTGTTTGTTTTGTTACCAAAGCAGTACATTTGGAATTGTGCTCTGATTTGAAAACTAGTACATTTCTCGCATCTCTCAAACGTTTTATTTCACGGAGGGGACGCCCCACCGAAAAATATTGTGATAACGCATCTACATTTAAATGTGCTAATACAGAATTACATAATTTATATAAATTGCAGACATCCAGAGAGCATCAAACACAAGTACAGTCATTTAGTGCTGAAAAAGGCATTACTTTCCATTTTATTCCTTGCTATTCGCCTGTGTTTGCTGGGCTTTGGGAAGCAGCGGTAAAAAGTACCAAATTCTTATTAAAAAGATCTGTTCAAAGAGCAATTATTACTTACGAGCAATTGTCAACTGTCTTATGTGAAATAGAAGCAGTACTGAATAGCAGACCGCTTATACCAATGTCAAATGATGTTAACGATTTTTCATATTTATCTCCTGGTCACTTTATTATTGGAACTACTTTAAACTCATATCCAGAAAGAAATGTATCTGAAGTACCTTGCAAATATTAAAATTCTGGGAAATTTGTAACAGTATGAAACAATCATTTTGGAAGACATGGAGTAATCAATACTTGAATACTTTACAATGTAGACCTAAGTGGAGAAATGCATTACCTAATTTAAAAATTGGTTCTTTAGTTATTCTTAAAGAAGACAATACTCAGCCCATGTATTGGCCAATGGCCAGAGTTGTTAATGTTTTTCCTGGCACAGATAATTTATTTAGGGCAGTAGAAGTCAAAACTGCTAATGGACACAAACGTTCTGTTACTAAAGTCTGTTTGCTACCAATTGACTGTAATTAGTTTTACAATATAATTATTAATTTTTTCTATGATTTAAAAATGTTTATTGTGTTAGAACATTGTAAACCAGTATCAAGTTAGTATATACACTGTAGTGTATTACAGATTCTTGCTCATAGATAGATGGCTCTCTTTTAAGAAACTGATTAATTACTGTGAAAATTTATGTAACTATTCATAATTTGTAACTTGTATCCATTCTCTCTGAGCCGGAGCATGTTGGCAACACCAACATTAAGTTTTATATTTTTTACGTGTGTCAACTTGGTTGGATTCTTTTTTTCGTTCTGGTGTCTAACGCGATGTTGCTTGTCTTCTTGTGTGCTTAAAATACAACAATTATTGTGACAGTGCAAAAGTGGTTTTATTGTTATTGTTACTCAAAGAACTAGCCTACAGTCCACTAGGAACATCCACTCCAGGATTGACCCGTGTAGTTCTCTACATTACATTTTCTGAAGAGCATTATTCAATTATCTTTGTCAGATGTAGGATTTTATACATTACCTACAGCTAGCCATACACAGATTTTGTATTCTTTATATTTTATTTATATTGTGTGTTATATCTCGAACTGCATCATAATGTTCATTTATTTTTTAAGTTTTGTTTTTAAGAAATTTATAAATATCAATGTAGATAATATTCAAATTTGAGACAAATTGTGAGCCCTGCATGCATGATTCTGCGACGTATATCTTCTTCTTTCTCTTAGCGTTATCCCAGTTTCAGTCTGGGGTCCGCTTTCTAGTCTAACCGGATTTGGCTGAATATTAGCTTTTTCACGGAGCGACTGCCTGTCTGACCTCCGCAACCTGAAGGGATAGCGATATTTCATGGTTTAGACTAGTGTCAGTTAATTTAGAAGATACTGACGCCCTGTAACGACTGTCAAAGATCTTCATGACAACCGACGGCTTAACGTGCTCTCCGAGGCACGGGACAAGCGATAATTAACAATTTAATACGCACATAACTCCGAAAAGTCATTCTGGGACTTATATAAATTTATAAAATTAATCTCAATCTTGTATCACAGCACCATCTAGGCAGCTGCTCTCAAAGTAAATATATTAATAAAAACACGAAGAAAAATAAATTAACGTCCCCAACAGCGAGATTGATTCAATTTTCTTACAATTTATTTGAATGAACATGATAATTGCGTATTTATAGAACTTGATGTAATATTCTTGATTCGATTCCGGACAAAATTAAATATAGCATTCAGTTGGATGGAGCTTTTGAAACTAGTATTTGCTATTCCGATACAAAAGACGATACAATCCGAGACTTATGTAATACAGGAGTAGAAAGACACAAAGGGGATTGTAAGGACGTCAATTTATTTCTCTGAAACGAATATAAAAAGGCAATGCTGTTGAATCTGCAGTATAATTTGCTACGTACAAAACCGCGAACAGCGACATCCACTAGTTTGAAACAATATTTGGTTCTCGAGAAATTTCTTGATACTTTCGTGAGATGAAAATATGGTTGGCGAAATTGAGTAGGTCGCATTTCTGTCTAAGACTTTATAGATGCAAGTGTTTTTTGCTTGTCAGTATAGAATAACATTTTGACAATTTTAAGCTGATAAATATCTTGCTGTTAACCAAACTGTAAGAGCTGTGAGCATAATTTTTATCGAAAGAAAGTCTTTTTCTTTAAATATGGCGGTTCTACAATTCCTTATTTTTTAAATTGAGTGTTAAAATTACACTCTCTACAACATATTTTTAACCATAGATTGTTTATATTAGTGCTATAAAAACTAATACCTGCAACAATAGATATACAGCTGGTCAGATACTATAAAAAAAAGAAAATAATGTAAAAAAGATAAAGAGAATGATTGATGATGATTGATGCGGAGGTCAGTTGAGGGATGTGGCAGGCATAAGGAGCAAGTGATCTATGATAGTCGAACTGAGCAGAATGTAACAATGTATTTATAAAGTGAGTAGGAACCAAGATTAAAGCGAAACATTGTTAAAAAGAAAAATCAAATATTACACTAAGGTTACAAAAGAATATAATGTTAATAGGTCTGTTGACCCCTTGAATGTCTTCAAACACACTGGTGTACGTATGTCACTAACCAGCTAAACACTTTATGAACAACCAGAGGTGCAAATTAACACTGACTTAGTAAAACGTTATTTTCTAAGGCCAATTTCCTGTCGGGATATATCGTAAGCTCTAATTATAATCTGTTTGCCTAGTAGGCACAGGCTTCTCTTCATTATCCAAAATCGCTATCATGGCATCGGTAGGAAAAATAATTCTAATGTCAAATATATCAAAATTGCCTTTATTATAAAGCTACGTTTAAATTCTCATTACATGTCGTACGATCATGTTACAAATTAAACTTTAAATAATTATCGCATGGAATAACTTTACTATTTGCTCATTGCCATTATCTACCACTAATGGGGATCATTATCGAAACAAAGTAATTATTTTATTGTTAATTAACGTATCAATGACTATTATTATGGCTAATTATACGGTTAAATTAATAACAAATGGCTTTAAACGATTCATTTTTAACTGCACTATTATTGTTTTAGTATGGTAGTATTGGCAAGGCGGCGATAGCCTTTTGGAGTGACCAACAGACTGATACGCAAAGGGTCTGAAAGTCAAAACCTAGGCCGTGCACAAATGTCTTTTTTTAAAGTTATTTTTAATCATCGCTCGATAAATAGTAATAGAAGCAATCGTGAGGAAACCTGCATGTCTGAGAGTTCTCCATAATGTTCTCGAAATACATGTGAAGTCTGCTAAGCACCACTTGGCCAGTTTAGGGGACTATGGCTTAACGTTTCATATGCGGTTAGTCTCCGCAATGGGACAGATTAAAAGCAAAGATCAAGGTGATACGTAAATTTTTACGTAGATATTGGCATAATTGATATAAGAACTTTATTATTATATTATATATATTTGCTACTAGTTTGATAACTTCAAACTTTGATATCCTGATGTTGTAACTATATTCTTTATTGAAGCCGCATCTGGGCAGCTTGAGCAACAGAGCGAAGGTCTTGGATTGCTACCGAAACAGTGCTAAAACCGTGCTTTGACGGTAGTAGAGCCTTGCTGATTTCAGCATGAATAGGCCGGCTCGAACGGGGAAGTACTACCCTCTCACAGAAAATCGACGTTAAGTAACAGTACCTAAACTGTTGCATTTCGTTCGGTGATTGAGAGTTTCGGAGGCCCTATCTCCTATTTCTTCTCCCTCATCCCACTCCTTATCCTATCCCTTTTCCCAACCCCAAGGGGCGGCAACGCACTTGTGAACCCTGTGGTGCTGCTTGTGTCCTTGGGCGGTGGTAATTGCTTACCATCAGGCGATCCGTCTGCTCGTTTGCCGCCTATTGCTATATAAAAAGATTCAAACATGCTTGCAAATTAAACTTTCTACCACTTTGGTTCTTAGTCGTAAAATGAAAAATAACAAAGTTTCAAACGGAAATCGAATAAAATTTGAAACAAATTTCCTTTTCAATATAATACAATTTTTTTTTTGTCGTCAGTAATAAAAATAACACTTAATATATTTTGAATTCTTCTAAAACAATATCCAGTATTCCAGTTTGAGACTCTACAATACCCTTAGGTACAATTTTCAATAATTACAACGACTCTTAAAACTCAGGTTAAAAAAAGCAAACTCTATATTTCAACTCTCTCTCTCTCTATCAAGGAATCTGAAGTTGATAGTCTGCCCAGCCAGAAGATATTGCAGTTTTTTCTTTAGTTCCTAGGTGTTCTGGGGACGCCTGCAGGAAAATTATTGTAGATATCAAAATTAATTGAGGAAAATGATAAATTACCGCCAAAATCGCGACCTTCCTCCAAAGTTCTTCATCAAAAATTTTATACTGACTATTCATCAGACCTTGTACCAAAATCTGGCTCATCTCAATAACTAGTTTTATAATAAAAAAACGTTAAAATGGATAAAATTTTTGGCTTTACCAGATAATCAAGAAAAACCTGCAGTCTTTCTGGCTCAAGCCAAACTTTACACTAGTCTTCCCTACACATCTGTAAAATAAAACTGCGTCCTCTAATAAATGCATCCCCAAATGTAACTTTTGGACCTCCAAATAGACTGTAGACTCAATTTAACATTGGGTAAGGAACTAGAAAATACTGAAAACGACAAGGCCCAAGTATATTACCATTTCTTTATACGCAAAATTAGAAGTACAGATTTACAAAGATAATAATAGTATAAGAAGATTGAATTTGAAATATCTCAAAGTTTTAGAAGTTAATTGTGACTGAGCCCCGGGTGTGGATTTACTTAATAACATTTGTACAGTCGGAAGTTTAATCTAATACGGAGTTGCCGGGGTCAATGCTCTCTTAATACGTTACTTGTTTATTTTTTTTAAGATGCTGATGAGCGCGTGTTCGTTATTCTTTGTCTAAATTTAAAACTTGATATTTCATGAGCCTGATTAAGATGGATGGAGAACCACTGTAATATGTATAGAAAATATATGTATTTTGTTACATATTCGGATACTAGGCTGATTGCTGAGTATAGAAAATTAGATTTTCACCTTGATGCATATAAATACATATATCTAGAATAACCTTGTGATCAGTGTTTATATTTTTCACGTCTTCACCCACATACATTCAATTTTACACTTTCAAGGGATGAAATAAATAGAATTCTATCTTCTTTTTGAGTTTCAAGTGTACTCCGCGTCAAATTGCGTCAACATCGATTTAGAACTCGAGCCTTGAAGACGTGACAAGAACGGCCGGAGTTACTCTGGTGTTAACAAATAAGTTTTGGAGATTACCCACTCAGTGCCGACACCTACGCCTGTTGGCCTGAAGAAGAATTCGCGGAAAATTATAACAAAGCGTATTATTATACAGGTACAGACAGGTAGCTAAGTATATTTTGTTATTTAACTGACCTAAATATATTTTTCTTTGATGCTGTAAAACTTATTATTTGTAGAAACTGTAATGTATATTTTAAACGTTAAGTATCATTATGCAAGGTACAAATATATATATTCAAAATGTACAATTGATCTTAAACCTGTATAAAAAATCTATAGGTACATATTATAAAATGACTGCCTCCGTGGTCCAGTGGATAGCGTATGCGACTGCTGATCGGAGGTCCTGGGTTCGATTCCCGGGTCGGGCAAAATTGTTTCTGGGCTTTTCCGAATTCTCAGTAGCACACGGAGTCTGGTGATGTGCCCGGTAACGTCAATAGGCTCTCCCCCTATTACGTGGGACCTAAAAATTCATGGCGAAATGTGGGTGTAATACCTATTACGCCCTGCCTACCCCGTTGGGGATGCAGGCGTGAGTCTACAAAAAAAAATGAGATCCCCTTTTTCTTATCTGTCTGTAAGAACGCTTTAAACTCAAAAACAACTCAACCAATTTGTGAAACACACGGAGAATTGGTCCGTGAGGCTAACTCTTGAGAGCGCTAAGAATGCGTATCTATCGGCGCGGTTTTCATAATGGATACCTATTTTAAAGTCGAGACCAACGAGAGTAAAAGTGTCCATGTACAACAGTGTCGATAGAAAACTTAATATATTATTACTAGATGACACCCGCAGCTACGCCCGCATATTATTTTATTTTACCCATTTTGCCCGATTCCGTATGAATTTCGAGAAATCCCTTCTTAGTGCATCCTTACGGTCCCCAAGGAACATACATGTCAAATTTCAGCTTCCTGCGTTTAACGGCACACTATAGACATCTCCTGCACTCAAGCACTCTTGTATGTAAACACATGAAAGTCACTCAAACGCGGTGTCAGACCTAACGCGTTCGCTCGATAATGCAGTTATAAGACCATCGCGTGGAGTGAATAGCATTTGCAACAATTTGATAGGCTCGAAATTTTAATATATATATATTAATACAATTTTGTAGATATTTATTTTTGTTTTTACAAAGACAACTCCCGCATTAGGACTAAATCCTGTGTCGCGAGAGACTTTACAAACATACCACTGACGGACACAATGAACAAACATACTCGAAACAAACATTTATGAATTATACAAAGTGTTGTGTCGTTTGATTATAGCGCTATTGCTTTTAGCTCTTATGGAGTGATCTATTACGTAGTAACCATACCTAATTTGCAAAACTAGCACCTCAATTTCATAAATATCTTTAAAATGAATGTATATTATATACATAAAAAACCAACACATTATATTCACAATAAAACGGTAGCACCATTCCTTTTATAATACATCACTCTTTAATTTTTATACACGAACATGCATATACCCCATTTAATTGTGTCCAGCCAATCACCCGCCAGATAAAACGGATCCCTGGGAATTGCTTCAAATTAACCGGCCTGTTTTTCACATGCGAGTAATTTTTCACCAGTTGAAAGCCGGCAGTAATTTTATTTATAATTAAAAAAGGTACCTCGCTACGAACATCGAATGTTCATTTTATAAGCTGATCTGATTATGTTTTGTGAAATGATTTAATTATTGGAATGAGTACCCTTTTTGTGGAAATAATTTTATCTTTTATAAATATTGTAGAAACAAATGAATAAAGCTGCGTAAAAGTGATAGGTACTTTGATTAAAATGTAGCTGTATGGCATCATCTACGGTGTAGCGTCGTAGATGCCTACGTCGTTGACACAAACTAGTTAACATTTAGACAAGTTACACTGTACTGGTAATTATGAAATAAATTATTCATTAATAGTTTGTCTTATGCATAGATAATAGATTTTATACTTCGCCGAATATTGTACGAAAGTCACTTTTATTTTACTTATGGTAAGCTCTGTAGGTATTAAGAAGATTATTATTTATATTATCAATACTCCTTGAGGCACCCACTCTTTAGTCAATAACCTACCCTTTCCACCTCCCAAGTATAATCTGCAGTAAGTCGAATCACGTAGTCCGACAATCTGTCACGCGCTTCATAGTATGCAGGGCTAAGGGTTAAGCCACCACGAACCTAAGAGTCCAATTTCCGGTGCTAAGAAGCCTCTGGAGTTGCTAGCACCTTTGTCTGATTCTATTTAAAACTATATAGATTGTGAGTATAGTGATAATTATAAAGACACTTAAGAAAAGCTATGGAGAGAAAATTCGTGAAGCATTTTGTAAGTAAATCGGTATTTGGAAGAAAAGGGAATCTGAATAAATTATGTGCGTGTAACTTTTAAATAAATAAAAAACGAAAATTCAAATATAATCATCAAGAATACTTATTTGTCTTTTATTTTACGATGCTGATGATGTAAAAAGTGATGTCGTAAATTGGTAATATGTTTCGTCATTTAAAAAACCTCATCAATTTATGCTTTATTTAGATCTTTCTGCAGGCTAAGAGGCACGTTATTTTAAAAAATCATAAAAGCATACTTATGCAACTTACATCACTGTAAAAAACGGAACATACATATTTTAATCAGGTTTAATATACCATAAGATTCTCTTAGTCCATTTCCAACTCATCTCTCTCGCGTCTCATTCATTACGTTCCGAGGAATTTTATGGCGTAAAAGTTACTACCCACTATTCGTAGCATTGTCAGTCTGTAGTTTGCACTGTTAACTTTCACAACGCGTGGAAACTTAAATTTTCTTTCACAAAGAAAGATGTCAACTTGATTTCATCATTTAAGACTACAAGGACAGTCTTGAGAGCTCAAGTTGACTCTACATTATATTCACATTTTTATTATATTTGCTGAGATGTCCCGTAAATATGAAATTATACTGTAAATATTTTCCATTTTGTTGTTTGGAGTAAACGACAAGGAAGAGAAATTTTATGTTAGAGACCCGATTTGTGACCAAAATTTACAACTACACCTTATTTACAAAAATTTCATACAATGTCTGATATGTTTCCGGTATGATTGAATATAACTTAAGCATATTATTTTTAAACCCAGTTTTTCAATCCAATCTCTTGTTATAATCGCAAATAATATCTAAGTCTATGTAATGAAATCACAAAATTATACTTAATTTAGGCTTAAAAGAAAAATAATTCCAGTAGTATGCGGCTTTTTCATATTGTTTAGTATTGAAGAAAAACACAAATTGTTATTATTTCATCTTCTTAAAAAAGAAACATACCTTTAACGGTAGTGAAAAATTTGAGCCTCTATTGTCGCCACGGTATTTTCTCGTTTTCCATAAATTCATTTGCCTTAATATTGTATGCCATAATCATCCCCGATCTTAATATTTACTTGAACTATTATAATTTATACTAATAACGTTTGCCTTAACAACTCAACAGTGATAACTTTTATTTGCCATAAAATGACTTTCTATTACAACATATATCATAATAATTAGTTTCCATAGGTAACACATCTCATAATCGACTCTTGACACGATCAAAATTTAATACAATTATGAAAATAATACATAATATTGTTAGGTCGAAAATAATTATCGTTAACACCCCGACTCAGTACAATCCGACTCGGATAGGTTAGGTTAGGGTTCTCCTTTGACTCTTAACCCAAAAATAGGAGCCCTGCGAAGCAGGGCTCCGTCAACTTAGTCCACATTCTTCATACTAGTTTAATAAACTGAAGTTGAATTAATTATCGTTAACACCCCGACTCAGTGCAATCCGACTCGGATAGGTTAGGTTAGGGTTCTCTTTTGACCCTTAACCCAAAAATAGGAGCCCTGCTTCGCAGGGCTCCGTCAACTTAGTCCACATTCTTCACACTAGTTTAATAAACTGAAGTTTTTCAACTTCAGTTTATTCTCTATTTTCTTCTTAGATTATTGAAAACGAAAATTATAGCAAATACATTTATGGATTTAAATTATTATGACACTTGATCGATTATGACCAATGGAATTAGTGAAAGTCATTTTATGTCATTTCACGATTATGACAACTGAAGCGTTATTTCTAATGAAATTATGGCAAATACCAGTATGGCATATGAAATTATGGCATTTTAAATTATGGCAAACATTAGTAAACCTGTCGCCACAACTCATGATTAATGGTCATAAAAAATCCAACTTATAAAGTAACATAAAACATTTTAGGGAACAAAGAATTGTATATTTTATTTATTTCTGGGTGTAATGTATTGCTTTAAAATAAAATTACACAAGTTTTATAGATTTTGCCAGAGGATACCTTCAGATACCTCTGTATTCAATAAATTGTAGTAAACATTGGCCTTATTTTCTCGTGATCAATGTTTGTCAGAAATAAAAGAGGAAATTTATTAAAAGAGTAAATGAAATGCCTCTTCAAAACCTGTCAATAAATTAACCACAGTAAAATTCATTAAGAATATTTCAATGTATTTAATCAATGAACATGAACAATCGGTAAACGAAGAAGATACAAATATTTCCTTTTATCGTCATAGTTATTTGGCGGACACAATGATACAAAAAATATTGATGTAAGTATATTTTTATTTTATATGGACGATATGATCTCTCCAGCTGTGATGATTTTTGTAGTAGCGTAAAACGTGTGAGGTTTTTATTTCAGTTCAATTATTTTACAACTTTATACTTATTTACATTTAAAACTATTATTTACAACTAAAATAATACGTATAATCCTACAACTAAATTAAAAAAAAAACGAACTAATATATACATAAAAAGGCAAAGCGTTATACAGGTATCATGACATGTAAACACTGAATAATATTTAGATGATGAGACTTAATCTATAAGTATCATTATATCGTGGGTATAACGGAAGAACTGAATAACTCAGACTTTGGCCAAATTGACCTTTTACCATTTTCGTGAACCCCAAAATGTGCAGCATCTTTTGGTCTAACAAACATTCTTATATCTTAACCCAGTCCAAAAATAAAGCCATTTTTGTGTTTCAATTGTAGAAATAGATATGTATAAATTAACATTAAATATTAGTGGAAAAAAATACTAACTCTATAAATAAATAAACAACTGTGACTTCTCATCACTTGAGTATGAAATTAGTTAGCTAAATTGAGTTATTTAGTTCTTCCGCGCACGAAAATATTTTAATTAAACTAGTCAAGATGAAGGAAAACTAAACAACTTGAGTTATTTAATTCGGGCATTAATGAGCGTTCTTTCGATTTTAAATAAGTATTTTCATTTATTTCTTCTTCGAGAAAATATAAATTTATAAGAGATTTCAAACAAATAAATGTCAATAAGTGAAATTATTTAATATTTCATTTTATAGTACACGCGCGTAAGCAAAGTTATCCTGCAATTCAGTAGTAAAAATTAGCGCGAAATAATGTAAATCTATTGATCAACCATTCTCAAAGTGTGCTCCGTGGAGCGCCAGGGCTCTACAAAGCATCTCTATATATATAATTTTGCTCCAATTAAAATAAAATTACTTAAATATAACTAAATCACTGGGTAGCAGAATACAGCAAAATGATCGATTTAGATTTTAAACTCACTGCAACTTAAAGTAGTAGTACGTGCTATATGCTATGTTTTTACCAGCGATTTATTACAATCGGATAATTATAGTATAAACAGATATACTATTATTAGACACATTATGTTACTAAGGTAGGCAGCCATAATTAACAATTTAAACACATTACTTCAAAAATTTATTGCCAAGAATTCTAACCCGAGCCCTGTAAATGGAAGTCTGTTAATATCTCCAGTAGGCTAGGAGATATTAACAGACTTCCATTTACAGGGCTCGGGTTAGAATTCTTGGCAATAAATTTTTGAAGTAATGTGTTTAAATTGTTAATTATGGCTTGCCTCGTACCTCAGAGAGCAGCTCTTTAAGACTGGGTGGTGTGGACACTCCTCCCTACTTTTTTCTGACATCTAGATTTGATATCTTCCAGCCACCGGTGCAGGCTAAGTTTCTAAAAAGCTTTAGTACCATGGGCCAAATCCATACAGAGCATACTTTTTCATAGGTTATTTAGAAATCCGAAGAATAAAACCGGCCGCTGTAGCTGGCTTTTGTGGATTACGAAAATGCCTTCAACTCCATTAAAATTGGACTGTCCTGCAATGCACTGCCTACACAACATATCTCCTAGAGAGCTATGAAAAGGACAATGCTAGTGATTTCGCTGATGGATAATTTGCGGCACGAGATTATCCGACAGAAAACCAAAGTAACTTACATAGTTCAGAGTTATATCAAATTGAATGGGGGAACTTATGGTCTGTCGATTAAAAAGCAGGTTCTTAAATTAAGGCCACGCCTCAGCAAGCGTAGTGTTGGCCGCCAGAATGGGTCTTGTGGCATACCCTGGGGAGACCCACTACCACCCTCTAGGAGTGATAGGCTGATGAAATGAGTTAAATGAGAAGAAGTAGTTAATATAATTGTTTCACCATTATACACCCCCTTCCTACTATGAAAGCCTGTAAGGATGTAAAGTGGAGATACATCCCATAAAAACCTCACGTCTTGTTCCTCAATGCAAAAGGTGCCAGGCGTATGGGCATACACAAAAGTATTGCGCCAAAGAGCCAAGGTGTGTGAAGTGCACAGGTAACCTTACACATGAATGCAAAAGACCAGCTACCGAGAAGCCAAAATGTGTGCATTGTGGTGAAGCGCATCCAGTCAACTACAGAGGATGTGTAGTAGCCAAGGAGATGCTAAAAATTAAAAATAATACTATCAAGAAGACGTCTGACGCGAACCGTCAGCAAGTTAACTTCGCCCAACTCATACCAGTGGTGACCAACGACGCACCTACGCTCAAGCGGCTGCGGAAACAAACCAAACCATCGTTACTATAGCGAAGACGCCGGTAACGCCACGCAGTGATGTGGACGATAAACTGGATAAAATTATTAAATTAATGTCGGCTTTTGACAGTCGCTTGAAAAAATTAGAGATTGGTGGCAAAGTAGTCTCTAAAAAGAAATCCCTAAAATGAATAAAGTGCTCAAAATTATGGCATGGAATGCTAATGTACTACTTAAACATCAACCTGAGCTTCATGTAGTCTTAAACAAGGAAAATATTGACGTGTGCCTGATTTCAGAAACTCACTTCACGAAACAATCTTACATCAGACTACAAGGATACAAAGTGTATCATGCACTACATCCTAACAATTGTGCCAGAAGAGGCAGCGCCATAATAGTGAAGGAAAATATCTCTCATTGTGAGGATATTAAATACGAAACACAAGAAATACAAGCAGTGGCAATTAGAGTGAAAGGTAATTTATATCCCTTTACTATAGCCGCGTTGTATTCTCCACCACGACACAACATCCGAAAAGATGAATATGTGAGCTTTCTTGAGTGTTTTGGACGTAAATTCATTTTGGGAGGCGACTTTAATGCCAAAAATATACACTGGGGCTCCAGGCTTACTACTACCAAAGGCAAAGAATTGCTAAGTGCTGTACGGGAAGTAAAATGTGAAGTAGTCTCTACTGGAAAACCAACATACTGGCCTACTGACCCTCATAAAATTCCTGACCTTATAGACTTCTTCGTATGCAAGAATATATGTACAAATTACTGTATAATAGATGAGAGTTATGATATGAACTCGGGTCATACTCCTATAGTCTTGACACTAAGTGAAAAGATTCTTTACAAAGAGAATAGTCCGACTCTAGTTAATAATCACAAAGATTGGGAAAGTCTTAGAATAGATCTAGAAAATAGAATAGACTTAAGAGTTCCGCTTAAAACTGCAGAGCAACTAGATTTAGAAGTAAAACTATTTATAGAAAATATACAACAGGCATCGTGGAATAAAACTCCCAGTAAATTAAGGAAAATGAAAGGGCCAGTTTATCCTTCCGAGATGCGGAAACTCATAGCGGATAAACGTACGCAGAGAAGAAAATGGCACCAGACTAGGTATCCTCAAGATAAAAGATTGCTGAACAATATGACAAAGCGGCTTAAAAGGCAATACTTGCTCACACTGACACTCTAGCAAGTGACTATTTAAGCAAACTTACTAATGACAGCCAGATCGGATATTCACTATGGAAAATGACTAAAAATATGCAGAAGCCCATCAATCAGATTCCTCACATAAGAAAAAAAATGGAAGCTGGGCCATAGACAATAAGCAAAAAGCTATTCTGTTTGCCCAGCACCTAGAAAACACTTTCCAATCCAATTTAGCATGCACCATTTACCAAATAGAAACAGCTAGCCTAGATCAAGAAAACTTAGAAATTAAATTAGTTAGTCCTAAAGAAGTCTTACAGGAAATCAAACATAATTTAAGCAAAAAGAAAGCGCCCGGGTACGATTTAATCACGGGAGAGATTATGAGAAATCTACCACGCAAAGCTATCGTAAAACTTAACACTCTCATCAATGCCGCATTTCGTTTGAAATATGTACCGAGCTTGTGGAAAGTAGCCGAAGTTATCATGGTTCCAAAACCAGGAAAACCACCTCATGAACCTACATCATATAGACCAATTTCTTTGCTTCCCGTATGTCTAAATTATTTGAGAAGCTACTATTGAAGAGACTCACACCAGTCATAAAAAATTGCAATCTTTTACCGGACCATCAATTTGGCTTTAGAGAAAAGCACTCTACGATCTATCAAGTGCACCGAATAACCAACATAATTGAAAAAACACTAGAGGAAAATAAAGTGTGTTCCATGGTATTTCTCGACGTCGCTCAAGCATTTGACAAAGTCTGGCATGAGGGCCTAATATATAAGTTAAAAATGATGCTGCCACAACATTTTTCGGATATTCTCGAGCCATATATTTTAGACCGAGTCTTTCGAATAAGACAAGAAGATGCCTACTCTGAAATAAGGCCAATAAAAGCTGGTGTGCCACAAGGTAGTGTCTTAGGGCCGGTCCTATACCTACTGTATTCCTGTGATATCCCAGTAACTAATAATAATTTCATAGCGACCTTTGCGGATGACACTGAAAAAATCATGAAGAAGCCGTTGAAAATGTTCAGGTAGCTGTCAATGAAGTATTAAATTAGACAAAGAAATGGCGAATCAAACTTAATGAAAGAAAGTTGACTCATATTGACTTCACCAACAAAAAAGGCCAGTACCATCCTGTAACCATAAACGGTCAACCGATATCATACGCAAACACTGCCAAGTATCTTGGTATGACACTTGACACAAAACTAAGCTGGAAAGCACATGTCAAAAAGAAAAGAGAAGAGCTTGGTATACGGTATAAAAAAATGTACTGGCTGATGGGTCGACATTCTTCATTGTCAGTATATAATAAAATTCTATTATATAAGCAAATACTCATGCCAGTGTGGACATACGGCATCCAGTTATGGGGGTGTGCCAGTAAGAGCAATCGGCAAATCATCCAAAGATTCCAGAATAAAATGGTGAGGCATATTGTCAATGCGCCCTGGTATATTCGCAATAACGATCTCCATCGGGACCTCAATATGAACGACGTCGATAAAGTGATACAGAAATATGCAGAAGCACACGAACGGCGTCTTCATCATCACGTGAATGTTGAGGCGATTCAGCTCTTCGACAACACTGAATTAGTGAGAAGACTGAAACGGACAAAACCATTTGAGTTAGTATAGTAGTAGTGACGTTAGTCGGTAGTGACGTTAAAATAAGAGTGTAGTGAAAAAGAACACATGAACAAAGTGTCTTCGCCTTAACGTAAACTAAGAAATTATGTTATTGGACATTTCTTAGATAATAATGTTATGTATCAATTTAGGTTAAATTAAAATTACTCATTAGCTTCAAGGCTAGATTGTAATATAAGTAAAATATCGTTTAGGTATTTTATACAATAAATAAAAAAAATACCCCCCTCCCCTTCCTACTATGAAAGCCGGTGAGAAAATACCTCGCGAGATAGCGAGCAAGGCGTGACGTGGCAAACCAATACTCCGAAGAGGTAGACAGAAGTTGTAATTATTACACCCACATTTGGCCATGTCATGCTTTTTTAGGTCCTACGTAAAAAGGGGGTCTATTGACGTTGCCGGGCACATTGCCAGACTTCGTTCTACTACTGAGAATTCAGAAAAATCAGTTACCAACACTTATGCCTAACCCAGTTATCAAACCCAAGACCTCTCGATCAACAGACGTATAGGTTTATTTACTGGGCCATGGAGGCAATCAGCGACAAAATAAATATAAAATATACGAAGATTTATGTCAGTTATGTAGTCTTTTCTGCAAATGTGGATCTTTTTGCACAACTTCTACCTTCAATTTGTCTAGCAATAAAGCGTAGTATGATGCAGTAATAGTTATCCCTTTCGATCTCTCTCCATGAACATCCCAAAAAACATTCAGCATCACTTTCCCAGCTGAAAAAACGGCCTTGGTCCTTTGGAGTCGGTTCCTCCTTAGCAGTTTACTGTTTGGAATGTATTATTGATTTGGGCTTATAATGGTGTATATCTAGGTTTTATCTACACTCATTAATTGGACCAAAACTTGGATTTATTAGGCCTATACTACGTAAACATAGCATTAATAAATGTTCATTCGAACGCGGTTTTGGTCTTAAAGTGAGCAAACGCGGCACCCATCACGCTGGGAGCTTGCTCATGCTTAAATCTTGATTTAATATGTAAATAATACATTTGTTGGTAATTTTCATAGCCTCGCCATCTCTCTTACGCAATTCAGCGGTCGTCTAGCACCATTTGGTGAAATTTAGCGAGGTTATCGTCAGTGGTTGCAGTTTTTGGACGTCCCGGACCTTCATCTGTTCACTAGCTCTCACAAACAGGTTTAAATTCAGCTGCCCAAAATTTCGTTGTAGTAAATGATGGAGCAGAGAGGCAGCGCTAGCCTAGTGGAGGTACCAATGGCAGTCCATGCAGAGGGTTTCGGGTTCGAATCCACGGAACACACCAGTGACTTTTCAAAGTTAAGTGCGTATTAAATTGTTAATTATAGCTTGCCCCGTGACGGTTTAACGTGCTCGGAGCATGTTAAACCGTCGGTCCTGGTTGTCATGAAGATCTTTGACAGACGTTACGGGAAGTCAGTACCCTCAAATAAACTGATACTAGCCTAAACCATGGGATACCGCTATCTATTTGGGTAGCGGAGGTCAAACGGCAGTCGCTCTGTGGAAAAGTTGATATTCTGTCATATCTGCTTAGACCAGTAAGCGGATCTCGGACTCTAAGACGTGTATGTCTTGGATGCAGCCGAGATAGCGCTAGGGCGATGATGATGGAGCAGAGAGTCCCCATAAACAGAGTTTTAATCAAATTTAAATGGCGTAGGCGTATTGCCTTTTAAAAACAAGAATTTAATGACAGCTCGATACAAAAATCCCCATTTTCACAAAAAACACTCACATCGATTCAGTCGTATGGCTGTCAAACAGCAACTACTGGTACAAAATAGCTGAAATGTTGGTGGATAACTGCCACAAGAAGTACAATTACATCCACAACACTTTTTTTGACGAGTGCTGTTTCCTTCAGGTTGAGGTCGGAAACTTTCAGACCATCCCAGTATGTTGTAATGCAAAGGATATAAGTTATTTTTGTTTTAGTTGATTTTAGAAGATTTATAATAAGTAATTTATTTGATTTTACATTTATTTTACATAATTATTAATTTTGATATTGTAATTGTACGTTTTTTTATATATACAATGTTATTACTTCCAATCCAGGTTTTTTATTTCATGTGAGATCAATAATCAGTGATTAAATTTCACAAATAAACTTTCACTAAGAATGCCTAACTTTCGTGTTTAAATATTTCTTTAGGTTCAAAACTCAATTAATGAACTTAGTTGACCCAAATTCATATATTCACATTCATCTAATGTGTGGGAAAACTAAATAACTACAGTATAGAATTAGCTAACTACGGTATGTTTGCAATATCTTGGTGTGACAGAATTGGATAACTTGGTTTTTTATTTTTATATTTTTTTTCGGTTCGTGATATAAGTTAGTTTTATCAAGCAAAGCATCAACAGCAAACATGCTTAAAGCATATAAAATCGTCGACGGGATAATTGTTTTCCATTTCTTAGTGACGTAAAAATAAAGTGTCAAAAAAACAGTAAATCGCCATTATCTCGAAACTTGAAATTTTGAGTTATTCAGTTCTTCTATTATACCCACGATATAATATTTATTTATGACGTAAAAAATCTTTTAATTACAATGCCAAAATGAACGTCATAAATTAATCTACGTGAACGTCTCACGACCCTTTCCTGTCTTACCTTTGAGTCTCGAAGGCTTTTGAAGTCGACTACTTTGGTTTCGGAAGCCCGATTTTTCCACTGGGGATTTAGAAGTTTCGTCAATACTTTGGGCCTCCGCAAAATGTATATGATCTCTCTAGAGTATTTGTTAAGTGGTTGAAAGTTAGAAGGGAAAAATAACCGTTTAAGTAGGTATACTTTGTTTTGGTCAGCGAAAGTGCTTTATATGATATAAGTATTATGTATTACATTTTATAACAAAATGCGTATAGCAGATTTATGTTTCCAGACTGATGACCAGATATCTAAGCATTCATATCTTTTTATGCTACAGATATCAAGATTTTAAAATTTAATGAGATTTTCAGATTTATTACTTAGACTTAACATAGTTTGAATAGTATGTGAAATCATTGTTGTGAATCTGATTGCCATGGATTCTCATTATAAATATTCATTATAATCTATCATTCGTCATAATCTATGTTCACAAGGCACTCAGTGCTTGACCAAATACGAGTAAGTCGCCTTTATCCCAACATTGACATAATGTGTTTTATATAGGATCGTGAAAGTAATCATTTACTTATCCATCTTGATGCGAGTGATCGAACGCTTCTAACTAAACGTTGTCCAAAGACGAAGCCCAAATAACCGCAGATTGAAAACCATATTTGGCCTCCCGAAGTGCGTTCGATTACTTATCTCCTTCAATCCATATACATCCTTAGTTTATATCCAATAAAAAAATCTTATGTTCCGGATTGTAGATAGGACGTTTTGACGATTCCACTCTGCCAGATAAGGTAATAAATCTGCTGAACTCATTTGTTTACGAGCTAAAGTTTTTGGCTGTCCGTACTTTATTGTGAAAGAAAATGCTTGTTTTTCCTTAAAGGGGGATAATCATTTTCATCAGTAGTATCGACTGCTGACATAATATACAAAATAAATAAGCTACATAATATAGTTTCTGAAGCATAAAATAATATCGATCTTCGAGTGTATTTGATTGTAATAATATACAAGTACACAAAATTAAATTAGAATTTATCAGTCACACTTGCATAAACCAAAATTGGACAAATTTACCCAACCATAAATTGAGTAACCTTATACCACATAAAAAGAAAAATTAGCAAATTTATTTATAGCCCGTCTCCGTAATATAAGACAAACTCCAAGTGTATCGTGGTATAAACCCCACAACTCATTTGTTTACGGTCTGAAGTTTTTGATTACTGGTATACAGCGTATACAGCGGTATTGAGTATACAGCGGCTTGAACGAAAACAGGCTGTTTATCTTTAAGATGATATAGATTAATGTGCAGCTTTATTCGGAGCCATTGAGAAGGGTAATTAACTTACAAACTTTATTTGACAGAATCAACGAGAAGTTTGTAGATACGTTTGTTTGACAGATTATAATAATGGGAAGATTGGATGATTTTAGCGGTAATGTTGTGTTTGATGTACTACTGACACTGGCTTTAGTCATGGAACATGTCTATCACTTTCATTTGCAAAGGTGTGAGTCAAATCTGATTCAACTAGGCAGTAAGCGAACGTAAAGCTTCTAAGATGATAAAGGGTTCATCATGGTTTTATTATCATCACATCATCATTATCGTTCTACCTACGTTATCCTGGACGCTTGGGTACCACCAGTGTGCTAACTAGTCTAACTAGATATGCTAGAATATCAGCAGCCTCCGCAACCCAAAGAGATAGCGGTATGCCATGGTATAGACCAGTATCAGTTTATTTGAGAGTACTGACTCGCCGTTCCGACTGTCAAAGATTTTCATGACACCAAGGACCGATGTGCTCTTCGAGGCACGGAAAAGCGATAATTATCAAATTTAATAGGCGCCTCACTTCTGGTTTTATCATCACTAGATAGGCAAAATATAGTCAATGCCACTTATTGATGTTTATTTAATAGTATTGTCTATATTGTATTCACTGCCAATGTAATAAATTGTAATAAGATGTTATTTGTCTTAAGTTTTTATCTAAAAGTTGTTAAATTTTAATTTTATCTAACAAGATGTTGATATAAACTATGTGGTTAGAAACTATCTTCTTTCTTGATAATATATTGCTTGTTTTTGTATCATTTAATAAATTTCAAAATTTCAAGAATAGAATAATTATGATTTATTTCTTTTAATATTGCATAAGTTTTAGATATTCGTGTTATACTACATATAAATAGATCTTATAATTCGTATTAAATATATAAGTGCCTTATGTATTTCACAAACAGAATTTCTAATATTATTTTTATATAACTCACAAATTGCATTCGACATTAAAATAAAGAAAACGTGGTATCCTAAAATACAATTCATTTGAATGCAGACTAATAATATGAGCTTTATATTTTGCTATTTCGGTAGTCATTGCGCCGTATATTGCTGCAAATTCAAATATCAAAAGAAACCTAATATATATATTTTTTATTTCATTTGAATTCAAAAAACTATATGAAATTTAATTTCAATTGAACAATATCTCACAAGTATGTCTGTAACGACACATAGAATAGCTTAAACTTTTATTAAATGCCAGAATGGCTCAAACACTACTCATAAAATAGTAGGTATATTTTACTTATGTTTAACCCTTAACTGGTATCGCTTAAAAATGCAACGTATGTAAGTGATGTAGGGAGTCAAAATTGACCCCAGATATTTGTGCACAGTAATAAAAATGAAACAACTGTACATTATAAGTTTTGATTTTAATTAAGAAAAACGGACTTATAGCGTACTAAATGTTTATCATGTTTTAAGAAGAAATAACATGTTAAATAATTAAAAAGAAAAGGAACACAAGACTCTAATTTTACTATTCTTATTTATATAAAAACTAAAAAATAACACAACAAAACATTTTGTATTCGTTTTTGTAAATAACTAATATTACAAAAAAAAGGAACTTCCTGTGAGGTCACAAATAATAAAAAATAACTATAAAAAAAAAAGTAATGGGATTACCTCGATGCGCAAGAGTGTAGGATTATTTTTAAATACTACTAGCACTAAATACTGTGTCGCGGGAAACTTTAAAAACGTAAAACTAACCGACAAAATTTACACCCAGACTCGAGACAACAATTTATGAATCACACAAGGTGTTGCCTCGTGTGGGGATCGAACCCACAACACTCGGCGCAATGTCAAGCGGCGTGGCGGCGGTTTAAACCACTACGCCAACCGTGCAGTCAGGTACTTTAACTGAAAAGGTGTGATTAAAATGTGTGTCAATTTTGACCCTTATACCAGTTACATAAAAATTAAGCGTTAAAATAAAATCTATGAATTGGTTCTTCGTCAAACATAAAATAAAATATTGTTATCATCAGTGTATACTTTACCAATATGACAAATTTTTGAAGTTGCAGCAAATAAATAGCAAATTGTTAATAATATCGAATCAAATATAGACGATGCAATAACCCAAAATCGTACCACTAATTCAATAAAACATCCAAAAGTCAATGTTGATTACATTTATATTAGATCAAATTATCAAAACAAGCATAAAATTGGATGCTTGTTTTGATCTAATATTGGTGCACAAATCACAATCACTTTGGCATTATGGTCAAATTCTACCTCCCAGTGGATCAGGTGGATACCAATGGAAAGGTGGATTAGACAGGCCAGGTCACCCATCAGACATGAAACGTAACATTGTCTATTTTATATTCTTTGTTTGAACCAACTTTTTTTGATCTGTCGTGCTCTATCAAAGATATACGATCTCTTTTCTTCAAAAAAGGACAACTAGGATAATCCTTGGGTGTTGAGGCTTTAGAAATAATATATAACAGATACGTAGATTTCACCTGTTTTGGTTCACAGGTTTTATTTTTGTGTGTTTATCGGATTTTCGCTTTATTTCTTTTGTGAAGAAAGGCGTGGTTGCTACTTGTTTTCCACAGTCCTGTTACATACGCATAAATAAGACTTTGATCCATTTAAAAAATATTTATAATGATTCAGTGGGTCTCCTGCCACCAGTATGGCATCTTTATTTATTATATTTTATTTATTAATCTCTTAAAATATTTTAGACAACCGAATTTATTATATGAGATAAAAATAAACTTGTTTAATAGTTAACTCCATTTGAAAAAAATACTGTGCATAGGTCAAAGAAATTCTACGAATTAAGTATTTAAAAATGTATACACTAATTAAACATAGTGCAGCCCTGTGCAAGCTTCGAATAAATGAATAAACTCAAATAGCTTCGAATAAAATGTGGGCTAGGTATTTTATTTAGTTCAAGTTCTTTGATAAGTTCCTACCCATTACTGTAAACTTACTCGGCGATCTGCAATTAACATTGTAATCAACTCCTTTGAATACGAAGAGAATCAAATTTACATACACTTTTACATTTCGTAGACATATACTTTTATTTTCATTCGCCCGCGGTCACCAAGGTGATTTTCATTTAACCTTATTGTTTCATTTAAATTCATCTCAACGCGCAATCTTCGCTTATATCTTATTATAGATGTAAAATGCAGGTAGTAGTGAGAGCGACAAGCGGATTAATTTGGACGTGGCAGTTAAATATTTTGAAATTATATTTATAAGAAACTAGAGGATGCCCGCGGTTACACCCGCGTTATTTAAGGCTACTGCGCTGCTCCCGTCGCTCATAGCGTGATGTTATATATCTTTTAGCCCTCCTCAATAAATGGGCTATCTAAGACTGAGAAATTTTTCTAATCGGTCCAGTAGTTCCAGCGATTAGGGCGTTCAACCAAACAAACAAACTGTTCAGCTTTGTATATTAGTATAAGATAAGATTACATTTTATCATAATTATTATTGAATTAATTTGACATTGTAATTGACATTGTAATCATTTTTGTAATTGACTTCGTTTGACATCCAAATTTTATTTCATGATCAAATTTCTTATATTTCCTATTCATTTTGCATGCTAAACAGCTGATTATGGCAATACTGTACACTTTATTGTAACATCTTTTTGTACCCATATTTCGCAAAATAAATATTATTATAATTCATTTATTTCTCATTAATCAAATTTAAATTACATTTTTAAATATATCACTTACAAAAAAATTAAATACATTTAAAAATATAAAAAAACCGTGGGATCCCACCAGCAACGGGCACAGGTTCCAAGCTGCTGGTGGTTAGGGCTCCAAAGACCCCCCCCGCGGGATCTCCACCTTGTCGTGGTGGGAGGGCTCAGTAAGCGTGGCTCGGAACCCCGCGGTGAAGCTAAGAGGGATCCAGGAGGGGACGCTCCGCGTGGGCTTGACGGGGCCTGCGCAGGATGCGTCCAACAGTGCGGGTGCGGGGGACAGTTCTGTCTGTCCATCGCAGTCGGGTGCGGTCGCGGGAGGAGAGGCGTGTCGGTGTTGCGTTGCCGCGCGCCCTATCTCCCGCGACCAAATGGGGGCGCACCATTCGATGCGTCGCGGTGGGGCCGCAGAGGAAGAGGAGATTCGGTGTTGCGCTGCCGTCCTCCCTATCCTCTGCGGCCGCTGAGTGTTTTGGCGGTGGAGCCCAACACCTTAATCCGCCGCCAAGGGGGTTTTGTTCGGGGCCCGCCTGACCATCTGGCGGGCCAATACCAAACCTATTTGGCAGATATCTATAATCTACAATTGAAAATATTAAAAGTAATTACACCTAAATAAATAACAAAGAAATTTAAAAATAAGCACGATGATTTGTTTAAATACTGCAACGTCATGAATATCTATAACAAAGTGGAATTTATGACTCTTGCTCAAGTCAATAAACCGGAGTTATTAATCGAAAGTACGAGGCCTGGATTTTTGAGATCTATTACTCATAAAAACAAATATATACTACCTAAAGTCAATAACGTATACGGTACGCGGGTTGAAGAATACTTGGTTCCAAGTTATGTGAATAAGCTGCCGGAAGAATTGCAAATTTTATATAAACAGAGTTCGAAAGGTTGCAAGTTCAAAATGAAGCACTTTTACATGTAAGGTATATTAATTATTAATTAAAATACAAGTTATATTTAAGTAAATTAAAATACATTGTTACAAGTTATATTAGGTAATGCGTATGTTCGTCAATAAACGGCTCGTCAGTACTCAGATAAACCCTGTGAGGTTTTCGTAGTGCGGCAACGTATTATGTAAGATTGAGTAAATGTATTGGAAAACACAAATAAAAAAAAATAAAAAAATACCCGCCGGGGGGTAGCGACGAATGCTTATGCGAATCCCTACCCTCCGACACACGGGTACATGAGGAACACGGCTTGGTTTTTAGTCAGTAAGAGTCTGACAGTCCCCTTCGTCCTTCCCCCGGGGCGGAGGGACTCCATGCGGATTTTCCAACCCGACACCAAAAAAAAAAAAAGGGCTCCAGAGACAGGAACTTCCTCACAATACGTGCCGTGTCTAGAAGTACTGCCTTTTGCATCAGATCCTTGACCCAAGCACCCAACGCGAGCCTCTTAAGGTGACAATCGAGGCTCTTGGCTATTAGGCCATTAACCGTTACAACTATCGGCACAATAATTGCCGAGTCCACATCCCACATGTCGACAATCTCGTGAGCCAAGTCCAGATATTTAATCTGTTTGTCTTTCTCGGCTTTCACGAGATTCTTGTCATGAGGAATGGTGACATCAACAATAATTGCGAGGCGCTCTGATCGATCTATCACCACAATATTAGGTTTGTTGGCTACAACAGTCCTGTCTGTGACGATAGATCGATCCCAGTACAATGTGGCATGGCCATTTTCGAGAACTGGCTCTGCCACATACCTGTAGTACGGTACCATGATGTCTACAAGTTTGTATTTCAGAGCAAGTTGCTGGTGAATGATTCTAGCTACTTGGTTATATCTGTGCAAGTACTCGCCGTTAGCAAGACGTGAACAACCGGAAAAAATATGCCTGATGGATTCACGGGGCTGGTGACACGCACGGCAAATATCGGTAGTGCCATCCCTCAAGATATATTTCCGGTAGTTATTCGTCTTGATAACTTCGTCAGCAATTGCACAAACAAACCCTTCGGTTTCCCCAAAGAGGTCACCAAAGCGTAGCCAGTTCACCGAGGCTAATAGGACTACATCGGGAACCTGCCATGAAGCTCCTTGCTCTGCCATATACGGTTGCGATCATCAGTACTGCGTACTACAGGTATGCGCCAGTTCTCCTTAGCCAACTTGAGCGGGGTGAGTCCATTGTCCACTGTGACAACATCTCGATGCATGTCCACGTTTGCACGGAGAAAATATTCTCTGAGATTGCACACCTCACGGTTGTGTAGGGTCTTGACATACAGAAAGCCACGACCCCCACACTTCCGCGGGATGTACAAACTCATCACGGATGAACGTGGATGATGCATACGATATGCCTTCAACAATGGGCGGAATCTTCTGTCCAGGGCATCCAATTCAGACTGAGTCCACTTGAGTATGCCAAAGGAGTATACAAGAAGTGGCATGACCCAACCGTTTCAAGCACGAACCTTGTTGCCACCTGATAAAAGGCTTTTTAATACTTTTTTCAGGCGGCCAAAGAAACGCTCTTGCAACGATTGCTTCATGTCAGCTTCATTGATACTTAAAGCTTATGACATACCCAAGTACTTATAGGTATCGGTTAAGAGAAGCGATCTTAGGTAAATGGAATCTGAGAGTTGGAGCCCCTCAGATTCCACCATCCTGCCCTGCTTCACATGAATGACAGCACATTTATCCACACCGAACTCCATATTGATACACTTACTAAAGTTTTGGGTTACGTTTAGTAAATCTAGCAATTGGGCATCAGAGTGGGCAAATAACTTCAGGTCATTCATGAATAACAGGTGAGAAATGACCTGACCGCCTCTCTGTAACCTGTAGCCTAACCTTGAACCCTCCAGTAATGTACTGAGAGGGTTCATGGCTAAGCAAAACCAAAGGGGACTCAGACTGTCGCCCTGAAAAATTCCCCGCTCAATTTTAATACGTTCGCCTTCCTCCTGGATCCATCGGCATCTTGGATAGCAAAGAATCGTATTCCAATGCCCCATACATGACTTTAAGAAGGTGCGTAGAGTAGTATTTACTTTATACAATTACTCTAGCACCATCAAAAGCCATGTATGCGGCACGGAGTCATACGCTTTCTTATAATCTATCCAACATGCCGCCAGATCCTTTCGGTTACGGTGTACTTGTTGGCTAATGGCCATGTCAATGAGGAGGAGCTCCTTAGTACCACGAACCCCCTTCCTACATCCATTCTGAGAGGCTGATATAATTAAAAAGTCTTCAACATGCTTAGCTATTTTAGCTCTCAGAATAGATGTAAGAAGTTTATAGACCGATGGTAAACATGTTATCGGTATATAATTACCGGGCTCGCTAGTACTGCCAGTCTTGCGGAGCAGGTGGGTAATTCCAGTCGTCATAAAGGCTGGCAGCGACCCAGATTCCACGGCTAATTGGAATTGAGATGCCAAGCGTTCATGCGAGCTACGTAGCCACTTCAGCCAGAAATTGTGCAGCCCGTCCAATCTTGGAGATTTCCAATTAGATAATGGACGGACTGCTTGTGTAACGTCCTGGCTAGAAATGGCTACGCATTCCATTTCGGGAATATGTTCGCATGCACGTACGAGTTCTCGCATCCAATCGCCTTCGGTATGACCAATGGGCATCGACCATATGCTACGCCAAAACGTGGCTGTGGCGTCCGCATCCGGCCGCTGCACATTAGTCACACATTAATCTGGTCGTTCCCAGCTTCTATATACCCACCTCTGGTCCCTCTGGAATGTACTATTAATGACGTACCGGTCCACACGTTTTTTTAAATCTACGAATTCGGTTTGCCCATGCATAGACTTTCTGTTTTAGGTTGTCAATGCGCTCTGTGACCCGGGCTATATAATCTTGAGGACTAATATTAGTACCCAAAAAAGCCTGTTTCACAAAGGGCATTACCCTAGGGCGTGTATTCCCCTCCCTAAAACAGATCAGCTTGCCAATAAGTGCCCTTGCCTCGGCAATACGCCGCTCAATCCTGCACTGCCACACCGGTGCAGCATTCCTTTGTCGTACAGCAGTGTCAGTTTCAAGAAACTTAACACCAGCTATACGACGAGCTGCCACGGTAGTCCAGTACAAGATTTAATACGTATCACCGAGATCCTCGCTATTATCTAAATAATTGGACAATAACGAGTCAAGAGCACTTACCAGCGCTATATTTCGCCTATGCATAGGCAACCGCGGTAGACGAGGCCTGATATCTAGTGGAGTGTACCGGTAGTCCCTAATAACACATTCCAAAGCGTATTTTACCTCTTCATTGCACTGGGTACTTACATTATCAGCCATGTCATCCTCCTCCCTAACGGCACTGCCGCCTATTGGCGGTGCATTTAGCGAAGATGTTTGTGTTGGCTGGACAGGATTGGCATGGCTCGAAGGTAAGTACTCTGAGCGAATCCTATCAAGCACGCCATTATCCAGCTTGCCACTGCGCTGGATAACCCGTACCTGATCCGATAATCGTTGAGCCGTGACGTTGATGCTTGGTTCCAAGGCCTGAAACAAAGACAGAATGCGACTAAAGTATGCAGTGTGGCTGTCGCCCCAAAATATGCGCGCATGACTTGTTCGTTTATTGATGACGTCCACTTCATGCGCTGCACATTACGATAGAAGACTTATGAATACTTTTTTCAGGCGGCCAAAGAAACGTTCTTGCAGCGATTGTTTCATGTCGGTTTCATTGATATTTAAAGACTGTGACATACCCAAGTACTTATAGGTATCGGTTAAGAGAAGCGATCTTAGGTTAATGGAATCTGAGAGTTGGAGCCCCTCAGATTCCACCATCCTGCCCTGCTTCACATGAATGGCAGCACATTTATCCACACCGAACTCCATATTGATAGACTTACTAAAGTTTTGGGTTACGTTTATTATTATTATTTTATTTGTGTTCTGTCAAATACGTCATCACGTTTTTTTCTTTTCGCACATGGAGTGACCTGAAAATGTGTTTGAATTCTAATAAGCATAGAAACACATTTGTGGTCTAAAAGAAGATATAGTGATAAAGATTGAGAAAGCTATGTTGCGATGGTTTGGACATTTGGAACGGATGGATGAAAGAAGAAATACAAAAGAAGTGTATCGTGTAAGAATGAATGGAACTGTCGGTAGGGGACGCCCAAGACGGACGTACGCCGACCAAATAGGCGAGGTACTAAAAAAGGGCCAAATTAAAAGTACCCATAACCGGCGAGCATTTATGATGAGGTTAATGAATGTCGAAGAAGCGAAAGAGGTGTGTTTGAACCGGAGCATTTGGCGTTCCATAGTCTCTGCCTACCCCAATGGGAGACAGGCGTGACGATAGATAGATAAATAGAAACACATTTTAAAAAAGCATGGCGAACGTTCATAGTGTAATTAAAATGTTTTCTGGTTTTGATGTACAATATTTATTTTAAAGTTGCTTTGAGCCACTAACATAAACGTGTGATTTCAACTGCAAGCAAATCTCTAAACATATTTTAGTTTAAGAGACTAGTGTCTTATATTCTTTGCTACATAAAAATAATACCCTGATATAACATTTGAGAAACTACTCAGTCGTTTACAAAGAAAACACATAAATTCACAAGATTGAAGTAAATTGCTTCTACTTGGAAGTTTTAACATTAATCGTTCTACACTCTTTATTGCATTTATCCAAGCAATTAGCTTCCAACTTAACCTACTACCTAATTTTACAACAATATTTATCCGGGTTTTTCAAACGGACATTCAAAAGTATTGCGAATATTATGTTCGCCAAAAAAGGAGTAAGGAAACTTACGGCTACAAATCGCTCTCGATGTCGCTAACCGCTCACACTAGCACCAATAACTAATAAATAGTATTTCTAAGGCGAATACGACGATTTCAAGTGGGATAAATGAATAAAATTGATCTCTGTGTGCTTTTAAAACGAACAAAACGACTCTCTGTTTATTTATGTTGTACTTAGATGTGGAATGGAACATTTCATTTTCTCGAAGATTCTCACGAGATTTGCCTTAAAAATAGGACTGGGAATAATCTTATCAAGAAGTTTAGGGTATGTTTCGACTAAAAATGTCAAAGCGTACTCTTTATAAATAAGATAAGCTTACTCTAGTGTATAATCTGTCGAGTGAAATTGTAACTTTTAAAGCTGAATTTCTTCAAAACTGGTTTCAAGTAGAATAATTGCAGGCTTTTTTTAACTTTGTGAACATGTTTTCATCTATTTTTATAATATTAAAATACATTCCTAACATAAATATTTATGTATTTTAGATCCTATTTACTTGGCTGTCAAGGCTGCAAAATCAAAGTGTCGTGTCGTAGAAAATACGACTTTTATATTTGGGGTTTTTCTAATATAATATTATTATGTTTAGGCGATAACAATTGCTCTGTAAGTATGGTTACATAATCTCAAAATCAATGCTTTCAATTTGTTCAGAAATATGCCAAAGATAATAATATATTGAGGGATGTATGATAAATAAAATTGCAAGTTTAAGCATCTTATATATATGAGAATGTTTAAAATCCCACCCTATCGCGTATCTTCTCATGAGCTATAAAATACATCTCATAAAGTTCGAATGATAAATCAAGTAACATGATTCATACGACATACATAATAGTATGTATAGCATATTAACTAAAAGACGGTCGAGAAGTACCATTTTATGACATTCATCTTCGTTTAGAGTCGCATACCAGTCACAATTATCTTATTCTAAAACTAATATATAAAGCTGAAGAGTTTGTTTGTTTGTTTGCTTGACGCGCTAATCTCAGGAACTACTAATCCGATTTGAAAACTCTTTCAGTGTTAGATAGCTCATTTATAGAGGAAGGCTATAGGCTATTAACATCACGCTATGAGCCACGGGAGCGGAGCAGTAGCATTAAATAACGCGGGTGTAACCGCGGGCTCATCTAGTTACGGATATGCTAATAATATTTTTTTTATAGACTCACGCCTGTATCCCTGAAGGGGTAGGCAGAGGTGTAATATTACACCCACATTTCGCCATGAATTTTAAGGTTCCACGTAATAGGGGGCGAGCCTATTGCCGCTAATAAAAATGAGAGCATTTAAAAGAAATATACTTGTAAATAAAGCAAAGCCCAATAGTGGTTTGGTGCTGAAAGTGGACGCACTGTAATGCTGAAAGAAGAGGCCTACCTAGCATGGGTTAATGCTCGAAAGCGCAGATCTAAGGACTTGCTGGAGAAGAAGAGAGCCTTTAACCGAGCTGCCAAGACATGCAAAAAAGTTCTCAAGAAGGCCCAATGTGACCACATTTGCAGAATAGGGAATAGACTAGCTTCGTACCCAGCGGGTAGCAAGGCTTTCTGGTCCCTGGCTAAGGCGGTCGAATCAAACTTTAGCCGCTCCTCACTTCCACCACTGCTGAAGATAAAGCGAATTTTTTTGCTGAAATCTTCGCAGCATCTTCACATCTAAACATAGCAGGCGAAATACCTCCGAGTCTACAATTCTGCGGGACTCGAATTTTGGACATAAGCATTCGTCAGACGGAGGTTCGGCAAACACTACAACAGCTAGATGTGAATAAAGCAAGTGGTCCCGATGGTATTCCAGCCATAGTGCTTAAAACCTGTGCACCTGAAACTGCACCAGTACTGACACGCCTATTCCGCCTTTCCCTAAGCACTGGAAAAGTACCAAGGTTGTGGAAGCTAGCTAACGTGCAACCTGTGCCCAAAAAAGGTAGTCAATCCGACCCATCCAATTATAGGCCCAACTCAGTCACATCCATACTCTGCAAGAGTATGGAACGTGTACTAAACAACCAGCTCCTTACATATCTAGAAGCAAATGATCTCCTCAGTGATCGACAATACGAGTTTCGCCGAAACCGATCCACTGGGGATCTTCTAGCATATGCTACGCATATCTGGAGCAAAGCTATCGAGAATCACGGAAAGTCTCTTACAGTTTCTCTTGATATCTCAAGGGCATTCGATAGGGTTTGGCACTACAGCCTTATCAGCAAGCTTCCATGTTTTAGTCTACCCACTAGACTCTGTGCTTGGATATCAGACTTCTTGAAGGAACGATCGATTCAAGTAGTCATTGACGACTGCACGTCCAACCACATGACAATTAATGCTGGAGTTCCTCAAGATCATAGAGAGTTACACGTCCAATGTTCGAGCTAGTGGCGCACAAACAGAAGAGCTTAGGGAAGATATGATTAAGCGCTTGAACAAGGCCTATACGATAGCGATACTTCACGCCGGGACAACTGCTAAGTCTATACCAAGCACAAGTCCGATCCTGTATGGAGTATTGTTCTCATATCTGGGATGGATCGGCCAAATACCAGCTTGAGACACTTGACTCAATAGAGAGAAAAGCCAAGAGGCTTATTGGTGATGAAGAAGTTACCTCAAAACTTCAAAGCCTCGAACACCGACGACGAGTTGCTGCTTTATCGGTATTTTACCGTATACATTTCGGAGAGTGTGCAGCGGAACTGCACGATTTAATCCCCTCATCCCCTTTCCACTATCGGACAACCAGACGCACTGCCCAGCGCCATCGTTACATGGTCGATATTCCAACCATACGTTCAAAACGTTTTGCTTCCTCGTTCATCATGCGCGCTGCAAAACAATGGAACTCCCTGCCAGAATCTGTGTTTCCCGATCAGCACAATTTGGGTGTCTTCAAGACGCGAGTGAATAGGTATCTTCTAGGTAAGCGTGCTACATCCTAGATAGCATCATTGCTTACCATCAGGCAAGATAGTGGTCAAACGCGAACCTATATTTACTAAAATAAAAATTTTTTGTTGTCATTAGTCTTGGATTTAAAAATGTGAACAACTATGATTAACAACTTCTTCTTTTGAGTTTTTTGTCTAACTTTGGTATCAGAGCTTATAGGCCGCCCGAAGGCCTTCAACGTGACCTGGGACGATAAACAAATATAAATTAAGTTAATGTAACATAATCATAAGAAGATTTATTTCATTCAAAGCCATATTTTCGTTGAATATATTTGGCAATACCTACTCAGCATCATCATCAGCCTTTAGCAGTCCACTGCTCTCCTTTGAAAGGAGGAATTGGCCTACAATACCACGCTGGCCAAACGGGTTAGTTTCAAGTTTTCCTTCTCTTACAGTGCTGTTCTCTGCATAATATGCTCCCTCTGTCGGCTCTTACGACACCCATGGGATGATATGAGATGGTGACATTTCGTATTCTTAATTCGTCACCACACGGATGGAATACCTACTCAATACCTTAATTATTTTGTTCTGACAAAATAATTACTAGTTCTGACCAATATAATAATATCATGCAGAGCCCAAACTACTGAAACCAGACACATGAAAAGATAGCGCGTTCCTTTTTTGACGTAGGCCCTCACTAAGGCAGTATTTTTTAATATGCCGCCCCAAGGGAGAAAAATAAACGTTGAAGGTGACTACACGGTTGGTGTAGTCGTTTAAGCGGCCGTCTCACCACCTGACACCGCGCCGAGTATTGTGGGTTCGATTCTCATGCCAGACAACACTTTGTGTGATTCATAAATTGTTGTTTCGAGTCTGAGTGTTCATAGTTCCGTTAGTTGTATGTTTGTAAAGTCCCCCGCGACGCAGGATTTAGTCCAAGTGAGGGAGTTGCCTTTTTTAAAATCAGAAAATAAGGCTTAGGGCCAGCAAAGCCTGTAGAGCTCAGGATATAAAACAGATATTTTTAAGACTACTTACGATATACATTTTTTATCGTAAATCGCTTACTGCGCTTATCTTAAGCATGACATTAACTCATTAAAAATGCTCACAAACAATAACCCAACTGAAAATGTTGATGTAAATATTATAAACTAAACATGCCGAAAGTAATTTAATCATTACGATGACATAATCAGGTCAAAATAATATTTATTTTACGTTCATGTTTTCAGTAACAAATGGATTGTTTTATTTTATGGGAACCTAGAAGACTAGGTAAGCGTGCTACATCCTAGATAGCATCATTGCTTACCATCAGGCAAGATAGTGGTCAAACGCGAACCTATATTTACTAAAATAAAAATTTTTTGTTGTCATTAGTCTTGGATTTAAAAATGTGAACAACTATGATTAACAACTTCTTCTTTTGAGTTTTTTGTCTAACTTTGGTATCAGAGCTTATAGGCCGCCCGAAGGCCTTCAACGTGACCTGGGACGATAAACAAATATAAATTAAGTTAATGTAACATAATCATAAGAAGATTTATTTCATTCAAAGCCATATTTTCGTTGAATATATTTGGCAATACCTACTCAGCATCATCATCAGCCTTTAGCAGTCCACTGCTCTCCTTTGAAAGGAGGAATTGGCCTACAATACCACGCTGGCCAAACGGGTTAGTTTCAAGTTTTCCTTCTCTTACAGTGCTGTTCTCTGCATAATATGCTCCCTCTGTCGGCTCTTACGACACCCATGGGATGATATGAGATGGTGACATTTCGTATTCTTAATTCGTCACCACACGGATGGAATACCTACTCAATACCTTAATTATTTTGTTCTGACAAAATAATTACTAGTTCTGACCAATATAATAATATCATGCAGAGCCCAAACTACTGAAACCAGACACATGAAAAGATAGCGCGTTCCTTTTTTGACGTAGGCCCTCACTAAGGCAGTATTTTTTAATATGCCGCCCCAAGGGAGAAAAATAAACGTTGAAGGTGACTACACGGTTGGTGTAGTCGTTTAAGCGGCCGTCTCACCACCTGACACCGCGCCGAGTATTGTGGGTTCGATTCTCATGCCAGACAACACTTTGTGTGATTCATAAATTGTTGTTTCGAGTCTGAGTGTTCATAGTTCCGTTAGTTGTATGTTTGTAAAGTCCCCCGCGACGCAGGATTTAGTCCAAGTGAGGGAGTTGCCTTTTTTAAAATCAGAAAATAAGGCTTAGGGCCAGCAAAGCCTGTAGAGCTCAGGATATAAAACAGATATTTTTAAGACTACTTACGATATACATTTTTTATCGTAAATCGCTTACTGCGCTTATCTTAAGCATGACATTAACTCATTAAAAATGCTCACAAACAATAACCCAACTGAAAATGTTGATGTAAATATTATAAACTAAACATGCCGAAAGTAATTTAATCATTACGATGACATAATCAGGTCAAAATAATATTTATTTTACGTTCATGTTTTCAGTAACAAATGGATTGTTTTATTTTATGGGAAACATTATTATTTGCTTACAATTACTACGGTTGTTATTATGCTACAAATAATATACTTTATTTTTAAAGAAATGCTTCCAACAGCTGTGAGGCTTATTTACTGCCTAAAGAGACATTGCGTATTCTAATCTCAAGGCAGGAATCGAGGCCGGTAGCGCTCTGAAATAATAGTACTTTAGAGTGCTGTGAAAGAACTACTACTGCAAGCGGTCACCCACCCAGGATATAACCTCTACAAATGTCGCTTGACCTTGTCGGTCTATTATGAATAACAAGTTAGACCACGGTTATATTTATCTAAGTCTAGTCTAGGTCTATGTGAATTCTGCAGCAATAATTTAAGCAAGGTACTTAACTGTTTTGTTTGGTTTTATGCTTTTAGGTTGTAAACTTCTTTAAAATCTTATCAGGCGCTACGATTTTCAAAAGCCTAGCTAAAATAAATTAGAATGCTAAGCCGAACGTATTGACAGGTGAAACGACTGAGCAGAGCTAGTCAAGAATAAAATAACGTTGAGAAATATTCAAAATTTTTGAGACAAAATCTCAATAACAATTTCAGATCTTGGTGAAATATTTTAAACTATGATTAATTATACAGTTTCACTTCTAAATTCCAATATCAATCAAACAATCAGCCTATCGCAGTCCACGGCTGGACACAGGCCTCTCCTAACACTCGCCACAGTACAAGGTCCTCAGCCTTCCGCATCCAGTCTGTCCCAGCCACCTTTTTCAGGTCGTCGGTCCACCTAGCCGGGGGCCGCCCTACCTTGCGCTTGCCGAGACGTGGTCTCCAGTCTAGCACACGCTTGCTCCATCGGCCATCAGTCCTTCTACAGATATGGCCAGCCCACTGCCACTTGAGCCTACTGATTCTGTGAGCTTTGTCGGTAACTTTGGTTCTTTGTCGGGTAACTTCGTTTCGGATTTTATCCTTCAAAGAGACGCCAAGCATAGCCCGTTCCATAGCTCGCTGCGTGACTTTTAGTTTGTGGACTAGTCCCACTGTGAGTGTCCACGTCTCGGCACCGTACGTCATAACAGGTGGGACGCATTGGCTGAAGACTTTGGTCTTCAGGCATTGCGGTAGGGGCGAAGAGAAAACTCGACGTAGCTTGCCAAACGCTGCGCAACCCAATATTTTGTAAAAAAAAATATTTTTATAACAAAATTCCAATAGTGTCTTTAAAATTCATCAAATAAATTTATCAACAAACTTTTCTACGTGTACCCATCAGATAAAGTCCGCTTCAATCTGAAATTTACAAAATGAATTTTAAATTTTAATTTATTATGACGTCGCCGTCATAATGTCACTGGCATTATAGTTCGAATAATAATGTCGTTAAGTTCTGACGTTAACTTCGCAGCTATTTATTTAAGGGGTAAAGAGAAAATTGTGAGATACGATCAAGGATCACAGTTTACACGCTGTGGGATAATAATGATGTGAATATTCTAGAACTATTCACAAACTCATCTAATACCAAACTAGGTTGAGATTGTACTTTGATAACCAGATAAGTGATAAACAAAGATAAACTAGAAGATGCCTGCAGCTACGCCTACTCATATTGTTTTATAATAACTGTTTATGCCTGATTCCTTGAGGATTTTGGTAAATCACCTACAGGAGATACACCTACACCCACAGGAGTGCACGAGTACCCCTATGTTTACAGAGAAACACATATAAACCAAATTAATTCAGCTGCTTGCGCATGGTAGTTTTGGCTGTATTGTATTTCAGTTAGTTAATAACGCAAGAATTTTACTACTACTTTTTTTAATACTGACTAGATGACATGCATACACAGCACGAGTAAGTAATCGTGCCTATCGTTCAAGGAATTGTCTGGGGTGAAAATTGTACCAGGCCTAGACCAATACCAGGTAGTAGAGCCTTGCTGATTTCAGCATGAATGGGCCAGCTCGACCGGAGAAGTACTACCTTCTCACAGAAAATTGACGTAAAGTAACAGTACCTAAGCTGTTGCGTTTCGTTCGGTGAGTGAGAGTTCCGGAGGCCCTATCCCCTATTCTTCATCCCTCGTCCCACTCCTCATCCTATCCCTTTTCCCAATTCCAAAGGGCGGCAACGCACTTGTGACTCCTGTGGTGTTGCTTGTGTCCATGGGTGGCGGTAATTGCTTACCATCAGGCAATCCGCCAGGTCGTTTGCCACCTATTTCTAAAAAAAAAAAAAACAAGCCGGTAAAAAGATTGTATTCGAATACTAGGAATGTCTTTACACAATGATTTTACCAATAAAACTTAAGCATGAGATGAAGAGAAAAAAGTAAACGTACAGGAATTGGATGAAATGTGTAAAATGAATGACACCATGTTATTTTTATTTATGTAACAATATTGGAAAATAAGGGTGAAATACCTTATTTTTAATCCGATGATTTGCATAGGTTATACCAATCTTGGTCACGAGATGACTGTGTCTCGATTAATACCTGTACAGTATCTATTTATAGGTTGCTAAAGAAATATTTGTCTTGAGTAAAAGTTTTAATGTGTTGTCCCATTTATCTGTGAACCCTTCAAAGTTATCCATTAGTCCGTACTAACGTCGGAAGGGTATTTAATAATCCGTGTACTTTATCCTTTCAACTTCTTTTCATCTCATTTCCGCATTACCTCATACATTAGTTGCCTCGCAGTTTTACTCACTGTTTCTTCTTTTTCAGTATTTTACACTAAGTTTTGACTGATGAAACATCAAGCACCAGCTATTTTGATTCAATTCTCAAATGGGACAAAGGCTTTAATTTTTAACATTTTAATACCAGACTAATACAATTTTTTTGTACCGATTTTAAATAATGTTCAGAAGTTGCCCTAGGCAGGTGGGTATTATTGCAGAGTGCGCAGTGGAGGTTTGTATCATATCCACCTGACTAGAGCACAGTTACCTGGATCTTCACTGGTGTCAGGCCTGGAGCTATTTTGATAAACACACAACTAAATTGGCCAAAATAGCGAGTGTTATATCTAGGTACTTAGCTGTTCCTCCAAACTTGATCTCTTCAAGGCACGTGGCGTGATGTGGTACGATTCACAATTTCACAAAATGTCAAAGTTCAATACAATATCACAAAGTTATCATCATGGGCTGACTGAGCCGTGCCGGATAAATCAAATAGCGGAAATTTACAAGGGTTTTACAAAATTTACTTCAGTTATATAAATTCACACGAGTAGCAAAAATGGTGTGCTCAATTCAACTTTTATCCGTCAACAAAGACTTGTCAATCTTACAATGTGACCAGTGTCAAAAAATAATTACCAAAGATAACAAATGTTACAAACTGATATTCTCGTTCTAATCATAGAAATATATATATTTCAAACAAATAAAAAATATATAAATCAAATTATAGTAAGTTAAAAGAATATCAAAATATTTGAAATACAAGAGACTTATTTGAAATACAAGAGACTATCCTATTCGAGAAAGTAAGCTATCTCCACGTCAAATTTAATTAATATCAGTTTTCCTTGATGTAAAGACTAAAAAATCTAATAAAATGTTTTTTATTGAAAGCAGAGACGTAATTAAAAACTCTCTCAGTTCTTTTAAGACATTGAAATTTAGGTCTTAAAAACGTACAAAGCTAAGTATTGAAATGAAACAATTTTGATTTATTACGTCTACTTGAAAGCTTTTAAACCTTAGAACCTTGCTGTGCTACTTTACTTATAAGAACTTTATTCTTCATTAAACATGAATGACGGGTCTTGAAGTAAATAGTGTAAGAAAACTTGACGTTATTACAAGTCTAACGGCTGTGACGTTGTGATTGATTATAGTGAAATTTGTAAAAACAAACATTTCAACAGGTTTTTGTTGGGTGACCCGTAACTTACTTGTAATAAAATCTAAGCTGCATTTCACCCATTTTTTATTTTTTTATGTAATATGCCTCAAACGTGTAGACAAATCGAATGATGGTAAACGATTACCACCGCGCATGATATACTCAAGCAACACCAGGGTAATCGCAAGTACGTTGCCGCCCTTTGGGTTGGGAATGGGGGAACCCAGGGGATGAGATGGCCTAAAAACATAATAAAAATCACCTATATTTAAGCTGCCCGCTGTTGAGCACAGGCCTTTTCTTACCATAAAAAGGGTAGGGCCTGTCCACCACGCTGAGCAATACAGTCATGAGCTGCCATTAAGCTGGATGATGGATGATTTGATTTATTTACTTTCTACCTCTTATGAAGCTATGTTTTAAATAATACTCTAAAGTCATATAACAATATCATCCTACATGAGCTGGGTAATAAATTGGGTTACCTTCTCCCCGGTAAGTTGAGGGTTGAGTGATCTTTTAATGTATCACATCCAGTGTTATAATGTGATTTTTTATACGATTTTGTTATATTATGTACAAATATAAGAATATTTATAAATATTTTTTATTAAGTGATATGATGAAAACATAACCTGAAAGTTTAAAATTGGTTACATTAGTAATAGTACTTATTTTGCTACAAAACAGCTCTAATAAAGCAACGAGTGAAGACATAGATGAAGCAAGAAAGGAGTTTGTTAGGTTAAAAAGAATAGTGAAAGAAATGGTTAAAAGGAAAAAAGAGGAAAAGAAAGATGAGTTTGATAGCAGATTATCTGACGATTTCCAGAGGAACATTAAGTTTTTCTGGAAATCCGTTCGTGCAGTTCGAGGAAGAACTCAATCCTCAGAACACACATCCATCAGAGACGAGAATTGAAAGATAGTAAATGATGAATCTTGCGTGCTGAAGAGATGGAAAGAGTATTTTGAAAGTTTATTTGAAAGGTCGGCGATAGAGACACCGACAGCTGAAATGAATGGTAACGATAGCAATGATGAAAGCGTTATTGGCGTGGATGAGATCGTGAAGGCACTGGGAAGTATGAAAGTAGGTAAGGCTGCAGGATATGATAGGATTACAGTCGAAATGCTGAAGGCTGGACAGGGCATCATACTTGGTCAGTTGCAGCGGTTATATAACTTGTGCTGGACCACCGGCCGAGTACCTAATGACTGGGCCAGAGCTGTAGTTGTGCCTCTTTATAAAGGAAAAAGATCGCAACAAGATTGCAAAAACTATAGAGGTATTAGCCTTCTCAGCATTGTTGGCAAATTGTATGCAAAGGTACTTATTGAAAGAGTTATGGAAGTAACCGACAAGAAAATATGGGATGTACAAGCGGGATTCCGAAAGGGTATGGGATGCACGGATCAGGTTTTTTCCTTGTGAAGCATAGCCGAAAAGTTTTTGGCCAAAGGTCAAAAGGTCTATTGCGCATTCGTGGATTTGGAAAAGGCTTACGATAAAGTGGTGAGGAATGAAATGTGGTCGTTGTTGTCAATGAATGGGGTGGACAGCAGCCTCATTCGAGCTCTGAAATCCCTTTATGAGGATTGTAGAGCTTGTGTGAGGATAAACGGCGCATACACTGACTGGTTTACCATTGAGAAAGGTGTTAGACAGCGATGTGTAGCGTCGCCGTGGCTGTTAAACCTCTTCATGGACAGTTGTTTGCAAGATTTAAAACATAGTGACTGCGGATTAAGGATGAATGGGTTACTCGTCAAATGCCTCCTTTATGCTGATGATCAGGTAATACTTGCATCTTCAGCGGAGGAGTTGCAGGAGATGGTAGCAATCATGCATGGTGCGTTAGAGAGGAAAGGAATGAAAGTGAATATAAGTAAAACGAAAGTTATGGTTTTTGAAAAGGAGGAATGCGTTACGGCTTGTAATGTTTTGATCGATGGACAGCGAGTGGAACAAGTGAATGAGTTTGTGTATTTAGGTACGCTGTTTACAAGAGATGGTAAGAATGAAGAAGATATTGAAAGGAGAGTTAATGCAGGTAATAGGGTGAATGGAGCTCTGAAAGCGTTTATGAACAGTCAAAACGTGTCCAAAAAGGCACGTTTGGCTGTACATAGAGGCGTGTTAGTGCCTACCCTTATGTATGGTAGTGAAAGTTGGGTATAGCAGAAGAGATTTGAAAGTAAAATAAATGCTGTAGAAATGAGAGCACTTAGAAGTATGTGTGGTGTGTTTTTGACCGACAGAGTAAAGAATTGTGTGATACGAGACTGGTGTGGGGTAAAAGAAGATGTAGTGACAAGCATTGAGAAAGGCATGTTAAGATGGTTTGGGCACATGGAGAGGATGGATGACGATAGACTGACAAAGAAGATACATAAGGCAAGTGTGAATGGAACAGGACAAAGGGGAAGACCTAGGCGGACGTTCTCTGACCAGATTGGAGACATCCTGAAAAAAGGAAAAGTCAGAAGTACCCTTAACAGAAGAGCATGCATGAGAAACTTGATGGGAGTGAGTGAAGCAAGTGAGGTATGTCAGGATCGTTGCAAATGGCGTTCCGTAGTCTCTGCCTACCCCTCCGGGAAACAGGCGTGAGTCTATGTATGTATGTATGTACAGCTCTAATAAGCCAGTGTCCGATCGATTTTACGAACACAAACTCAAGAATGTTTCATAAAGTATTTTTAAGGCGAGGTTGCAGTACAGTGCGTAGCTCGACCTCACCTCCCGCAAAAACAAAAACACGGCGGTGGCGTCAGCGAGTGAGCGGGGGTTGGGGAGGGGGTTTCCATGTGTGCGTGTGCCACAGCGCAGCGTAAAAAAAACCGTAGATGAGTTATGCGAACTTCAAAAGTGGCACATTAAAAACAGGCTAAATGTCTTATTTGGCTTTAGTCGCGTACGTGCTTCGGTCGGAAGCGCTCGCTCTTTTACTCGGGTGTGTGTACGTTACATTTGAAAATGCCGTCGTGTGAAATGAGATTTTGCACAAACTATAGTAGGAAAATGACTAAAAGTTATGGAATCACTTCTCATTTATGAGTATTACAATATTATAACGTTTTATTTACAATTTATAATAAATTCAGTATCACAAATAATAGAGCGAATAAAAAAAATTTGCATTTAGCGAGTGTAAAAGAGAAGCAGTATTGTGCGTGTTCAAAGACTTAAAAAACAAAGTTGAAAACCCTTGTTGAAAAACCTAATTGACATTAGTCAGAATTTATAATTTTATTACCCTAATATTGCCAGAAAGCGAGAAAAAAAAAGTTTGTCATGAACTGTCAATAAGGTCGAAAATCGCATGCACCTGTGTTTTGCAACCACTATCGATAGCTGATCACTTTCTGGTAGTCATTTGTTTTGTAGACGTTCATTTGTTTTGTAGACGTTCATTTGTTTTGTAGACGTTCATTTGTTTTGTAGACGTTCAATTGTTTTGTAGACGTTCATTCGTTTAACACATTTTTATACATACATATTTATTTGGATATGTAAGCGCGATGTTGTGACACTACCCTTGTAAAACATACATAGAACTAGTGGTAAATTTCCTATAACTGTTTCCCATTAGTTCTATTCTTCTCATCATGTTGTGCTAATAGAACTAGTGGGAAAAAAAGTATCACTACTTCTATCATAGAACTGTTCAATAGAACTAGTGGGAATGATCCGACAGCGTTAGGATGATGATGATGACGGGTCTTCAACAGTACCACAGATTATACCTATAATATACAAAGCATTATAACCATTAGCAGTAATACCTAAACGTTTTATTCTCTAATTTATCTCCTTGTTGCACTATATCATCATACTAGCGCTTGTCTTCGCTTGTCTAAAAATACAAAAACGTAAGTAGTAAGTCATTATCATACGAGAGATAACTGTTCAGTTTAATGTCCACGTAGCACATTGGTATAACACTACGAGCATTTCAGCCAGGAGTACGGTTAAGCTTTAAAAGACCCACCATACCCCCAGAGGTATTGCCAGGGCTACGGTGGGTCCGCAGCGCACAGTTTTTATATTAACGTACTGTTTTAGGTTTCCATTGAATGAAATGAGAAGAATAAAATGTACTTTTTTAGTAAATGTTATAAATATATCACATCGACTTTTTATTTCCCTACCTTAAATGAGTTAATTAAATTTACTTTGAGGCGAATTGAATTTACTTAAGACAGAAAAAGTGATCATGTCGCATCTGAGTCAAATTATTGTTTGTGAAACAGTCAGCATGATGTCACAATGCGCGTTGGTCCAGAGAGTATATGTTTATCTCTATTTCGCGCTTGCGATTAGATGTGCTATCTCACTTACACTTCTTGCCTAATTCTTAGTGTGTCGTTTTGACATATTAATATTAGTGTGCGTACGCTTTTCGCGATGCGTGCCACTTGTAAGCTCCGTCATGTTACCTTGTCAGTAACCTGTCTACGGTTTCTTACTAGTATGTCTATGGTTTGAACGGTTGAGTTTGGAATACGAATTACTTTGTAATTTTGCGAAAACGTTAATGCGGGGGTGGTGGGGGATTTTGCGGAGGAACGACGTACTGTTAGGCGGCAGCCGCGGATTGTCTTTTTAAAAAAACACTTTTATTTCAGCTGGAACCACAGTTTATTGCAATAAAGTTTTACACAGACACAAACACCTAATGCCTCACTTTACTTTACTAAAGAAAATGACAATCTGTCTGACTTGTTTTAATAACGGCTACGACGGGACTTCTGCGGCTCGCGGTCTATCTGCGACTCGTTGGCCGCGTGGCTTATGGCCCTATATATAATATAAATAGTGCAGATATCAGCATTTAATTAAGAACTAATTATGGATATAACATCTCCCCCCTTTAGATGAAGCATTATCTCAAGAGATGAGATGAGCGAAATCGAGTTCAAGAAAAATGAGGCTTACAAAAACATTGAGAAAATTAAAGAAATTATATCAACACAGTATAAAGATATAGTATAAGACATAGTTTAAGATATTGTTTAAGACTAAGTATAAGTCATTGTATAAGATTTAGTATAAGACATTGTATAAGATTAGTATAAGACATTGTATAAGATTTAGTATAAGACATTGTATAAGATTTAGTATAAGACATTGTATAAGATTTAGTATAAGACATTGTATAAGATTTAGTATAAGACATTGTATATAATAATCATCTTAGAATCATAGCTTAAATAAGATAGAGATATATTTAGAACTAGGTTCAAAAATTACTTATGTTTCTATTAGATGAATGATGAGAGTTGTTATCGCTATCAGATAAAGAGTGTTCATGTTGGTCAATCATTTCAATAGAATTACTGATTCTATTTTGATTTTGGACATTTCTCCTAGTGTTACATTGATTAAATATTTGGATGCAACATGATGAGCGACTTTTGAAATTAAAATAATTATACACTTTATATAAAATAAACAACATTATTGTAACAATACATGCGTAAGTGAATCCTGAATAATATGTTGAATATTTAACAAAATGAGATTGATTTTGGTATTTATTAATTTCAATTTCCAAATCATCTAATTTATGAAAAGTATGCGTTAAAGAATCTAAATCTATGTTACTTAAAGATAACGGAGATAACAGTGGAATTGTTTTGTTAACGAAATCTTTATTACAGCAATTATCTTGAGTAATATCAAAATCTAAGGTAAATGGGTTATTATTATACATTGACGTCATAGTGGTCGATGGTATAAATTGTAGAGTTTTCGAATAACCGATACAATCAGGGGTTAACTGAAGTAACCCAGTACCAAGTACAGAAAGATCCTTGAGACCGTTTTTGCATTTTACTGTTAACTTATTTGGGTTGGACTGCACATAAATCCATTCATTTTTGTGTAGTTTTTGCCAAATATCTATTTGACCATATAATAATCGGAAATCACACTCTTTAGGTAATGACAACACTACTTCTGTTAATAATTTCATCTCGCAAGATGGGTTAGAGACACTAGAGTATATAGTTACCAATTGACAAATAGAATATTCATTATTTATTTTCAAACAGTCTTTTATATTTAAATTTGATAACATAGCATAATTTAATCTATCTTCTGTAATAGCTAGATAAGGGTTTGTAGGGTGAATAAGGGCAAAGGTATTAGGGTTGGTTTGATCGGAAGGGGTAGGTAATGGTATTAATTTGTATACATTGTATTTTATAGGAGAGATAAGAGGAATTTGGATGACAAATACAATTCTTTTCTTATAGTAATATGCAGTTAGTTTTGACACATCTATGACTGTATGAATAGTCTCTATATTGAGTGGAGCTGGAAAATCTAATCGTTTATTTATGACATGAGTTTGCTTAGTTAGTTCTATTAATAAGTTAGAAGGTGTAATTATAGAAGGATGTAAAACATTCGCTTTCGCAAATAAAATAGAGTTTAAGACAGAATCTAGAAAATTAGAAATAGTTAATAAGGAACCTTCGATGATATTAAGTAAATTATTTATTTTTGATATATACAATACTTCGTTATTGTTTTTAGTGGTTTGAGTTAAGATCTCATTGAGTTTATTAATTTGAGCAGTTAATCTAATTTCGTTCTTGTTTAACCTTGAAATAGTAGTATTAAATGTGTTAATGCTAGACTTTACAATATGAATATTCTCTTTCATTAAGTTGTACAACTCATCCTCGCTTTGTTGACATGAGTCAATAGCGGCGTCGTATTTACGTGCATCGTCAGCATCTAGTGTGCCGAAGAAAAACTTTAGTATTTCGCCACCAAACTCAATTGATCTTTTGAATCTGTTTGGTGAATCTGAGGATATGATATGAGACAAAGAATCTAATTTAATCAAATTAGCTTGCAAATTTATTTCTACTGGGTTAAAGAGGTCTTTACATTGCATAAATTCCGTTAATTGCGATCTGATACATAGGTCTAAAGTTGATTTAATTAAATTTTCAATATTATTAAGATGCGGTTCAACAGACACTATATCTATATGCGTTATTATTTTCCAGTAATCATTATAAAAATAAACAGTATCAACAGGGTCGAAATAAATTCCTGGGCTGTGTACTATCGGCGTTAAGGTAGGCTCTGCGTGGCAGTGACGCCATAGCGTTCTGAAAAGAGACAACACTACGTGTGAGCGGGTTTGATTTCATTGGTATGATATTTTACATGTTTACGATTAATGCATACGGTGACGTTATGATTACCATTAGTTTTTATAATTTTGTAGGGACCTTTCCAGATAGGGGATAAGGCCTTTCGTAGCCTATGGTGATATTTTATGTATACCATATCGCCAGTCTTATATGAAGTACTACGGCTTGATTCGTCATAGTAGCGTTTTGATGTTTCTTTACTGTTTACGATGTTCTGTAAAGCTTTTTCGCGGCTAAACTTCATTCTGTACTGCAAAGCACGCACATACTCGTGATACGTGTTGTTACCGTTAGTTTCGTAAAGTGAATTTGGGATGACAGGCTTATAACCGAATAACAATTCAAAAGGACTGAAACCAGTAGTGGTATGAGGTGTAGTATTATACGATAACAACGCTGTTGATAAATAGCAATGCCAGTCGTTTTGGTTCTCATTGACGAATGATTTTAAATACTCTTTCAAAGTAGCATGGCTGCGTTCTAAAGCGCCGTTTGACTGAGGGTGATAGGGAGTAGTGAAAATAGATTTGATCTTACATATATCTGTAACTTGTTTAAAAAGCTCTGCGGTGAAACATGTACCTAGATCGGTAAGTATAGTTTTAGGGAAGCCGAATAGTGACATGAAATGTATGAGGTTACGAGCAACTTCATCGCTAGTAGATGTAATCATGGGGTAAGCACAGGTAAACTTAGTTAAATCATCTTGTAAGGTCAAGATGAATCTAAATTTCTGCAAACCAGCTTCTGGTAGAGTTCCCACAATATCTAACGCTAGTCTTTCGAGAGGTCTAGTGCTAGTAGAGGTAATCTCCATAGGTGCTTTATTTGAGCAACGTAAGGGTTTATTTATCTGGCAAAGTTTACAATTTTTTACGTAGTTTTCTATATCTAGACGCATGGACTTCCAGTAATAGGCTTCTTTGATTCTACTTAACATCCGTTTTATACCTGGGTGACCGGCAATGGGTGAGTCGTGATTTTCCTGAAGTATTTTGGGTACTTCAGCGGGTGTAGGGTAAATAAGCTGATTTTTGTAAATATGTATTTTGATATTAGTGTTATGGAAGATGAAGTTTAACATGTTATATATTTTAGTATAGACTAACTTAGAAAACGGTTCGCTAAAATCTGATATCGCGAGCTCAGGTTCGTTTATGTTTTGATCTAGCATAGTGTTACGTAATTTTATTAGAAGAGAATATATTGTTTTATAATTAGTTTCGTCATAATGATGAACTTTAGTGAATAAGAAATAGTATTGTTTATTATTAGATAATGTAGTAAATATTGTTTCAGGTTCGCGTTCGGATGCGATCATCTCGGCTGAATTTTCAATTTGAGATAAAATGTTTTCGCAATGTGGCATTGAACTATCAAAATCTAGGGATGTAGGGCAGGCTATCAGCTTGCATTTGGTAAGGTGTAAAGCTTGAGTATGTTCCTCGATTTGTGTATTTGTTGGAGGAATAGATTTGGTAAATTGTAGTTTAAAATATTGTTCGTAAGAGTGATCGTTAAGGCTGTTGCTGCGTGTAGTAACTAGTACCGGGTGACGTGATAACGCGTCGGCATTCGAATTAAGCTTTCCCTGTTTATACACTATTTCGTAGTCATATTCTTCCAGCTTTAAACGCCAGCGAATAAGACGACTTCCTGGGTCTTTTACATTGAAAAGCCACACGAGGGGCCTATGGTCGGTGATGATTTTGAATTTATTGCCATAAAGATAGGGACGGAAAGTTTTGACGGCAAATAATATGGCTAATAACTCCTTTTCTGTCGTGGAGTAATTACCTTCTGCTTTATTAAGGGTGCGCGAAGCATACGCGATAGGTTTATCCTTGCCAACTGGCCCTTGGGATAGTACTGCGCCTATGGCGTAATTACTTGCGTCTGTAGTAACGAGGAAGGGTTGAGAAAAATCTGGGTATTGGAGGAGAGGAGCGGTGGTTAGCTTTTCCTTTAGGATATCGAAGGCTGTTTGCTGTTCCACATTCCAATGGAAAGCGGCATCCTTTTTCAAGAGCGAAGTTAAGGGTTTGGTGATTTTTGAGAAATTTTCGATAAATCGTCGATAATAACCGATGAGACCAAGAAAAGATTTTACATCTTTAGGATTCTTGGGAACGGGGTATTGTGAGACAGCCTTGACCTTGTCGGGATTTGGAGAGACACCTTTATCGGTGATAGTATGACCTAAGTAGTTCACTTCACGTCTTAAGAACTCACATTTATCGGGCTGTAGTTTTAAATTAAATTGACGGAGTCTTTCGAAAACTAGGCGGAGCTTTTCCATCATAGAAGACAGGGAATTTGCATAGATTATACAGTCATCGAGGTAGACATAGCAGTGCAGACCTTGAAGACCCGATAACACAGTGTTCATAAGCCGTTGGAAGGTTGCAGGGGCATTTTTAAGCCCAAACGGCATTCTAGTAAACTCATAATGACCTGAGGTACCATTTGTGTTGATTACGGTGAAACCAGTTTTTGCAGCGTCAGCAGGATTTATTTTTATTTGGTGAAAACCAGAAATTAGATCGAGAACACTAAAATATTTAGAATTGCCTAATTGGTCTAGGATGTCTGAAATAAGAGGGATGGGATAAACTTCGTTTACGGTGACGTCGTTAAGTCGTCGGTAATCTATGACGATGCGCCACTTTCTTTGCCCTGAGGCGTCCATCTTTTTCGGGACCACCCAAACAGGTGCGCTCCAAGGAGAGGTTGAGGGTCGGATGATGTTTTGATCGAGCATCTTTCTAATTTGTTTGTCAACTTCGTCTTTGTGACACTCGGGAAAACGGTATGATTTTACATTGATAGGCGGCGCATTGCCTGTATTAATAGAGTGCTGAATTGCATTTGTACTAGTGAGGGGGTCTCCCTCAAGATAGAAGATATCGGTAAAATCTGCGCAACATTCTAATAGGGCTTGACTTTCTTCCGAGTTAAGATGATCGTGTCTAATTAAATTTAAGATGCGTTCTCGTCGATCAGATGGAGATGAGGAAACTGTGTTAATTATCTCGTGAGATTCATCGGACTCAGGGAATTCTAAAGGAGTTAAAGTGACCTTGAAGTCTTGAATACGAATTTCAGATTCAGTGGTGTTTAAAACTGAGATATTGACTCGATTATTTGGTTTTAGACTAACTATACAATTCGCTAAATAAACGCCTTCACTAATTACGTGATCTAAAACAAGCGCTTCGCGTAAGTTATGCAATTCCGAGATATCATTTGACACCATGCATTCGATTACTGTTTCACAACGCGCCGGTATGATGTAAGTCTTATTCTCGAAGTAAATCGGTAGATTATGACCTCGCAAATTTAAGTACTTAGAATCGTAATTTATATTGGCGTTATGAATACGAAAGAGATCAGTACCAATTATACCGTCATATTTGAGATTTATATCATCTGTAATGACATGAAACTTGTGCAACAATGTTTCTTTACACAACTGAAGCTCTAGGTCAAAGGCACCCAAGGTTTCATTATAAGATCCAGAGTTATTGATGCCCTTGAGGCGGATTATTTCCTCAGTTAATCGAGGTTTAGTTGACAAACTAGATTTTTTTACGATACTGACACTCGAACCGGTGTCGATAAGAAAGCTAAGAGGCTTTTGCGAACAATTCGTAACGAGATAAGTAAAAGGTAAAGAGATTCTGTATTTATTAATACTCGTTTCAAAAATAGGCACAGAAACTTTTGAGTTCTCTGGCACTATATTGACCTCATCAGGAACACAAGATTGAGATTTGGTGACGTTTGAATCATTTTGAGATAAAGACTTAGAATTAGTACAAGTAAGACTCAGATTATTCTGAGGTATTTTATAGGACTCAGTGTAAGATCTAGTATTAAGATTAAGTGAGTTACTTTGACTCGAAGTAAGACCCGAATGATTAAGTTGATCATTGGTATACGAAGTAGTAATAGGTTTAGGATAAGACTTAGTACTAAGATTTGGTAATTTATGTTTATTTAAAGTAGGACCCGAATGATCCTGTCGATCATTGGTAAAAGATTTGGTATAAGAATTAGGAATAAGATTTGGTAAGTTATTTCTACTTAAGGTACGACCCGAATGATTCTGTTGATCATTGGTAAAAGAACTAGTATAAGAATTAGTATTAAGATTAGGTAAGTTATTTTTACTTAAAGTACGACCCGAATGATCGTGTTGATCATTGGTAAAAGAACTAGTATAAGAATTAGTATTAAGATTAGGTAAGTTATTTTTACTTAAAGTACGACCCGAATAATCATGTTGATCATTGGTAAAAGAACTAGTATAAGAATTAGGATTAAGATTTGGTAAGTTATGTTTACTTAAAATACGACCCGAATGATCCTGTTGATCATTGGTAAAAGACCTAGTATAAGAATTAGCATAAGAATTAGTATAAGAGCAAGTATTAGATTTAGGATAAGAGTTTGCATTAAAATTAGTAAAATAATTTGTGCCGTTATTATTTATTGATTTCGGCAGGCACGAATCCGAAATCAATTCGCGTTTAAATCGCATTCATTATTATCATCAACAGGTACATAACTGGAGTCGTGTTCACAGCAATGCACGCGCGCAGCGTTATTCGGTACACGTGTACTGGCGCTATTACTTTGAGTTCGAGGCGCGGCATCGGGTAGCGAGTTCTGGGAGCGGTGTTGATTGTTATATTGACGCTTGCGGCACTCGTTTATAACATGACCCTTGTGTTTACAATATGCGCAAAACTTATTGTTAAAATTAGAGTTATTAAAATTAGAATGATTGGAATTAGGATACTGTCGATTGCTTGGAGATGCCTGAAAATGAGATGAAGGATTCGGGACATGATAGGATTTTTGAACTGGAGGAGAGCTAGCTTTCTTTTTATAACATTCATTGGCAGTATGCCCTTGTTTGTTACAGATTGTACAAGATTTGCCTATGCGTTGCGATAAGCGGCTTAAATTGAAAATTTTCTCTTCCTCTACGGCTTGTGTTACCGCATAATTTAGGGAAGTAGGATTTCGGCAGCGGACCATATTCGATATGTTGGGATTGAGGCCCATTATAAAAGTATTTAGGGCAAGATCCTCCATGGCAGCTATTCTACCTATGAGTTCTTGTTCATTTGAACACGAATAATGGATGTCTGCTTGGATTCTGGTCAAGCAGGCTTCAATTCGCAACGAATATTGCGTTACTGTTTCTGTAGCTAACTGTTTACAATTTTGAAGGTCTATTAATAAATGGGAACTGTGCTTTCTTTCACCAAAGGTGGACCGTAGAAATGATTTTAGGTCTGACCATTGTGTAAATGTTTTTAGACTGCACGCTAGTTGGGCTTTTCCCTCTAATTGTGATATAATATATTTACACAAAATGCCGTGCTGTTCAGGTGCTGCTAATGACATAGCATTGTCACAGTTCGTTAAGAAAGCCGGAAGTGTTTCACGGTCTCCCTTATATGGCCTAATGAATTTAGTAAGTACATTAAGGGTTACCTTCTCATGTTCGGTTTTTACGGACATGGTTTAGGATTTAGGAAGGATACACACAGAATTACACAGAAATATAAAATGCAATAGAATAACAATAAAAGGACTTACAGTATCAGGATCAGCAACATGCCTGGACTCACTGTTCCTATGCAATATGTAGTTTTAGAGTCTATACGGAAATCGAATTCTTGATGAGTAACTTGAGAGACGCTGACGAGTCCTTGACGCGAGGTCCGATCAGAGTCGAACTATAACACGTACACGAACGGGATTGATGTCGACACGGGGCGCGACCGAAAGTATGCGGACGGCTTCAAGGATCCGTGGTAACTTCAATGACGACACGGGGCGCGACCTGAGATGTGCGGACGGCTTCAAGGATCCGTGACGATGTGGAGTGCAGAAGACGCTGACGACACGGGGCGCGACCAATGATGTGCGGACGGCTTCGAAGATCCGTGATGGTTTGGATGATGGCGAGTGCAGAAGACGGTGACGACACGGGGCGGTGTCTGGAGACGGTGGTGGTGCGGGCTCACGACGCTGGCGGAGGCTTATCGTCGACCACGTGGTGTGGCGGTGGTGCAGGCTTGACGTAGGAGGAGACTTACTGTCGACCACGATGCTGAAGTGCTTGATGCGGGCTCAGCGCTTCCAGGGGCTGAGACTGACCGTCGATCAACGTGACGAAAGCGCGGCGACCTCGGATTCGGATCTCAGGGTTTGCACGGAAACCACTTACGAGATCCCACTTCTGACACCAATGTTAGGCGGCAGCCGCGGATTGTCTTTTTAAAAAAACACTTTTATTTCAGCTGGAACCACAGTTTATTGCAATAAAGTTTTACACAGACACAAACACCTAATGCCTCACTTTACTTTACTAAAGAAAATGACAATCTGTCTGACTTGTTTTAATAACGGCTACGACGGGACTTCTGCGGCTCGCGGTCTATCTGCGACTCGTTGGCCGCGTGGCTTATGGCCCTATATATAATATAAATAGTGCAGATATCAGCATTTAATTAAGAACTAATTATGGATATAACAGTACGTCCGTCCTCAATCACGCCTAGACAGGCACTGGTGAACGGCCGGCGAGCGATATAATGCCAACATTTTGACTATTTTTTTTCTTGGAGAAAAATGATAACGAAATTACGAAATCTGTTTTTACCATTTATTTTAAAATAAAGAGCTGTTTCTATTGATAATACTTTCATATAAATTCATTATGGAATCTCTAAGCAGTACACGTTTAAAATTGTGATTTAGTGCCATGTTTGATTTTTTTTTATCGAGCCAATCATTCCAAATCGTGTTTCTATCTTTACGATTTACTAGAGAATATGTTCAACTATTATACTTTAATTTTTATTCATTAAAAATATCATAGTTCATGGGACTTTCAGACGTTCAAAAATCTTAAAAAGTACTGCAACCTCGCCTTAAAATGCATCCCATTTTTTCATAAATGCTGTATCGCGGACGACATTAAAAACATTCAATGAACGGACACAAAGTACATCCAGACTCGAGACAGCACTGTAAAGTTTACACAAAGTGTGTCGTGTAGGAATCGAACCGAAACTCTGCACAGTTCTGAACGGTAAGCTGACTCTTTAAACCACAAGTCCATACGTAAAACCCAATGCATTTCTAAATTGCAATTCGTTTTTACTAAAACAATTAATTAAAATCGTATATACCCAATGCATTTCGTATTTACTAAAACAAGGTAAGACTGATTGATAGAATTCCGAATGCAGTAATACGAGAGCGATGTGGCCTGAAAGAAGATGTCGTGACAAGGATTGAGAAAGGAATGCTGAAATGGTTTGAGCACGTGGAGCGAATGAGTGAAGAAAGAATGACGCACCAAATATATGAGGCTAAAGTGTATGGGCAAGCCGGTCGCGGCCGACCTCGTAGGACATTCGTCGACCAAATTGGTGACGTTCTGAAAAACGGAAAGGTCCGAAGCACCCGGAACCGGCGAGAATGTATGAACAGAGTAATGAATGTAGAGGAAGCGCGTGAGGTTTGTAAGGATAGATGCAAGTGGCGTTTCGTTGTCTCTGCCTACCCCGACGGGAAAAAGGTGTGACTATATGTATGTATGTAATTATTTAAAATCGTATTTTTCAGAAAAAAGAAGTCCTAAAGTTTGTTTGTTTTAAACGATTTTAAACTTTCGCGATTAGTATACATTATACAAGATTTGTTGATACATTTGTTTGTTTTTTGTTTCTTTTTTAACAACTGCCGCACTAGGAATAAATGTTGTGTCGCGGGGGAATTTACAAACATACAACCAATAGACACAATGAACACCCAGACTCGAAACAACAATTTATGGATCACACGAAGTGTTGTGTCGTGTGGGAATCGAACCCACGACACTCGGCGCAGTGTCAAGCGCCGAGACGGTCGCTTAAACCACTACGCCAAGCGTGGAGTCATCTAAAAAGTAGTTGTATCGTAACATAATATTTCACATAGCTGTTAGAAAACCTAGAAGGAATTGTACGTTTACAAAAATACTTACTATATTTGTCACCGGGCGCTTTCATGAACCTAGTTCCAACACCCACGAGAACGATTCGTTTCAAAATTATGTTTAGTAATATAATATGCGTACTCGTAGAGTTTGTTCTCTTTCATAACTTCGCTATTTGGTACTGCGTGTTTTTCCTGAGTACAAATGCTTAAAACTGTAGTTTCCTTTATTGTACTAGATTTATTCAATACTTTTAAATACAAATAAATACTCGAAGTTAGTTTAAAGTTTCCTATTTATTTTTTTGTTCCTTTCCTTGTTATTTCTTATTCGAAAGTTTTCGATTCTATATTCAAAGCAAACATAATTATATTTATTATCTGTAATGATAAAGACAAGAGAGACAATTTGGTCCCTGCCGATTATCCGAAAATGTATTACAAGTAAATAGAGTAATTATAATAAAGATTCACCCATAAATAGTGTTTACTGGTGTCCAATTTAAAGTTATAAAATATAGCTCCATTATAAAACAGCATAGCAACCAGTGAAATACAATCCTAATTAGAAATCAAAACAAAGATATTTCTTGGCAAACATTTTGCTATCAAACTCTTAATGAACAGCCCGATAACTTCATTAATTACTGTATATCTTATTTAAACCTTGGCTGAAGTTTATATAGGTATTTATTTTGCAGATATCTACAGCCACAAACGAATCGATGTTTAGATAAGATTTGTCACGACCCGCTGTTGAGAAGAGTTGTTTCTACCAAGTTCTAATGAATGTGATTTTAAATAAGAGCGGTTATAACTGTTTTATTGATTTCATTTGGCACCAGTACTGGTCAGGCGGCTTTAATTAAAAGAGCCTATACTATATGGAAGAATAATGCTGTAAGCACAAAAAGCTTGTATTTATTTTACTCTGAGATTTTTAAGCATAAGTTGGGTGTCCTGGTTAACCAAGAGTGGGTTTTGAGACGTTACGTTATTAGAAGAACGAATAAAAATACAGTTTACGTAATTGTCACATGATTGTCCTTACAAAAAAACTTTATTAATAAATTTAGTCTCGTGTATATCAACTCAAACTAATTGTATAAGTGTTTACAATCTCTGGAAAGATTATGAGACTGTCAGCATACTGCATACACAAAAATAACCTTATAAGTATACAAACATTTTCTTCACCCGACCAATAAAATCTATAATATTAGCATAACCCCAGCAAAGTTTAAATATAAGATAAAAATAACCCCAACTGTGATTGACTGCCCGAAAAAAGTAATCACTGAAATAAAACCCTTTTTTATTGCGTCGAGTTTGCAGCTGAAATTTATGGTACATTCATACGGACCTATTTACGGTACTCAGTCACGATCAGCTGTAAATCAGCTCAATCAACCTCGATAAAATATATGGATGTTGGATTTTTAAACAGGAGCGACGAAAATCCATTGGAATTGCAACATGGTAAAATTTGAGCAAATGTAAACGATTGATATGCAAATCCAAGTTAAGCTGTAATTTTAAATACTCATATTTAAAATTACAGCTTAATTTGGCCTAGTGAGTATTTAAAATTAGACGTATAACGTCCTAATAATAAAAAAACAACGTACAGAAAACAGTGACTTACTATGTCTTTTTACTAAGTCAAAAGTAGCCTTCTGTTTAATAAGTTGCTTTTAATTGGAGGCAAATTAGAATTATGATTGACACGAAATTCCATAGTAAAAATAGCGATAATACTGTGGCTGTTAGTTTATGTTCCTTTCTTTTTGTATCAATAGCTTGGAAATATTTTACATTGTATTAGATCCGTAGCTGCAATGAGTCCACACATCAATAAATTGCCGAAACGTCTCAGGTTTTCAGCATACTCAATAAAAATAATCGGCGATAAAGTGTCATCGATCTAGTCGTATAGTTTCAAGTCATTTTTATCCTGTAGAAGAGGATATAAAATATAAAGCTTTATGAAATTTAAAAATATTTTCCACTCTATTTTAACATTTATAACATCCGGAAGACCGAAAATAATATCACCGTATAACTAAAATAATACGTAGTTAAACTTAACCGTGCATATCTCTAGTTACGCAGAAACTTATGAATATTAAACCAGTATCAGTTTATGTTAATTATAAACGAGGAAAGGTCACAGGGACTCTGTGACATAAAATACGGTGTCACCATTAAGGCACTTGCGGCCCTGACTCACATATTAACATTTTACTAAACATACTTGTCGGTGTTAGCAATATATAATGATCATTGAATATTCGTCGTGCATACGAAATTCTATCCCGCCATAAGGGTTTTGTGCAAAATAATTTGCGACGACCCAAAAACTCAAAATGCTTTTATTATTACAAGGTTTTGTACAAAATGGATTTCAAATAAATTAAGATTTCTGGCCGGTTGGTCTAGTGGTTAGAGTTCCCGTATGCTAGGAGCCGTGTGTTCGACGTACGACGATTTTCTCTGTGTCTGGATATAAGTATGACCAGAATATATTTATTATAGCAACTAAATAGTTAATAGGCTAAATCGACAGTTACTTCAAATCAGACTACAGAGAGCTTATACATATATGCAACTACATATATAATTATTATGTACGACTATACACGACTATATATATATACATTCCATAATTTAATTTCAACTTCAATCGTATCTATATTGTTGATAATCAGTTGTAGTTTCCATTAGAACTCCCAATATTAAAAAAATAAATTCCATGGGTCAGATTAGTGTCAGTTTATTCAGTGGTACTGCCTATAACGACTATCAGAGATCTCCATCATAGCCGAGACTGACAGATCAACGTGCTCTTCGAGACACAGAGCAAGCGATAAATTAACAATGCAATACGCACATTACTCCGAAAAGTCAGTGGTGTGTGCCATGGATTCGAAGCCGATCATTAACTAAACATAACTATTTTCAATATTTCACAGAAACAGTTAATTTATACCAAGTGAAATAGACCTATGTCCATGAATCCATGCGAGCTGGTTTCTCAACCGTCAACAGCAGTTCGTAACTCGACACAACGCGCAGTAAAATCTAACAAAACCTATTTTATAAGGTGACCGTCGTAAAATGACAAGATTGGAAGAAACAGCCCTGTGTTGAATCTTTTTTTTATCGCGTCAAAAGGAAACGATCAACCATATTCTGAAGACAGTTAATGTACTTGCGTTTTGTTGCCGCACTGCCAACAGCTTTATTCGGTATTAAGATAATCTGAAAATCCTAAATTGCGGTTTTGAATGCGAGAAATAAATAATGATGGTGTGGATATATAGAATAAACGAGATCTTGTTAACTACGCGTGAGGGGGTTTTTTATACTCGCTACGTTTTATTTTGCTTACAGTTATATGTACCTATGTGTCGATGTAACTCTTTTCTGTACTCAATTGAATCTGCGAATTTGCTGTAAGTGTTGCGACATGTATTAGTGTCCAAAGGTAAAAATATAAATGAGATCCGATTCTGTATTTTGTTAAACAAATGTACGCTATTTTGCATACACCGTTTCTTTGCTAAATTTTTATTGCCTTTCATTGCTTCTCTTAAATACTTAAAGGATGACCTAATACATATTGTTCGTTTACTTAAATGTATGGATATGCTACACGTATAATATTTATGTCCGTAGGACCCACCTCGACGTCGTTGTATAACTTGTCACCCCATAACGGAAGGTTACATCAATCTTGTTATAAAAACCACTATTCGTAGATATACCTATGTTTGCTCAAAAGGATGTTAGAAAATGGAGGCAGATGCAACATTAAAATGATAAATTATGGAAGTTACAACATACACTGCTTAAGAAATGTTATTTAAAGCTTTATAAACAAAAGTAGTCTCATGTGTATTCAAAATTGTTTATTGTAATAATATTTATGATGAAACTGATGTACGTTCAAGCCCCTTTACTTATCAAGTATTTGTTTTCAGACAAAAGTACGAGTATATAGCTCTTTTACATTTTCTGAAGAGCATTACTCAATCACCTTTGTCATACTTAGCAAATGTTACATAGTAGCTTCAGCTAACCATACGCAGGTTTTGTATTATAGTGCATGTACTGCATCATAATGTTCGTTATTAAGTGATGTTTTTAAAGTAATTTGTTAGGCATGAGACCAATATATCAAAACGAATCTGAAATCCGATTGCAGACAGAAATCGTATCGTATCGATATTCCAATGTGAAAAACCGATTTTAGAAAACGTAAAACAATACCACGATTACGCAAACTACACAAATCCAAACCAAACGGTGCAAGCGCAACTAAACTACAACGTAAATCTAAAGCTTACGTTTCCGATAGTTTTCATATTCATTCATTCTCTTTCACACTACCAAACGACTAGTTAGTTAGAATGAGAGAGAGCGAATATCATTTCCTTTTCTTTCTAACTTAGTGATTCGTTGAAAGAGCGAAAGAGATGAAGCGAATTGCGCTTTGCGACGGGCGAATCGTTTTGGATTTTGGCGGTTTTATGGATTGCAGATTGAATAGAAAAAATAAAACTAAATATCGAGGCGATAATATCTAATTCAGATTGCAACTATTTAATGTTTATTTTGAAAATTGCAAATAGTTATTAGGAATTTATGTTTGGAGAGTTTTATTTGACTTGATAGGTCTCATGCCTAAAATACAAACGATTTCCATTATTTACGTTCGTTGTAAACGCTACGCTCCAACATCCGCTACTGAAATCGATTTCAAAAAAAGATTTCAGAAAAATTGGTTTTCGAAATCGATTTCAAAATCTGAAATCGGATTTTTATATATCTTGCTGTCAACCAAACTGTGAGAGCTGAGAGCATCATTTTTATGGAAAGAAAGGCTTTTTTCAATATTGCGGTTCTACAATTCCTTATCTTTTAAATTGAGTGTTAAAACTATTACAACAGATTTTTAATACTCCAGTAGCGAGTCTCTACAACTTATTTTTAACCATAGATTTTTTATATATATTTTTTTATAGACCCACGCCTGTATCCCCGAAGGGGTAGGCAGAGGCATAATAGGTATTACACCCACATTTAGCCATGAATGTTTAGATCCCACGTAATAGGGGGCAAGCTTATTGCCGTTACCGGACACATCACCAGACTCCATTCTGCTAATGAGAATTCGGAAAAACCCAGTAACAGTTTTGCCTGACCCGGGAATCGCGCCCGGGACCTCCGATCAGCAGTCGCATACTCTATCCACTGGACCACGAAGGCAGTTTTTATTTAAGTCCTATAGAACTAAGACCTGACAATCGATATACAGCTGGTCAGATACTATAAAAAAAGAAAATAATATAAAAAAGATAAATAGAATGATTGATGATGATAGATGCGGAGGTCAGTTGAGGGATGTGGCAGGCATAGGGGGAAAGTGATCTATGATAGTCGAACTGTGCAGAATGTAACAATGTATTTATAAAGTGAGTAGAAACCAGGATTAAGGCGAAACATTGTTAAAAAGAAAAATCTAATATTACACTAAGGTTACAAAAGAATATAATGTTTTTGAGTTTGTTAACCTCTTGAGTGTCTTCAAACACTCGGGTGTATGAATGTCGCTATCCAGCCTAAACACTTTATGAACAACCAGAGGTGCAAATTAACACTGACTCAGTAAAACGTTATTTTCTAAGGCCAATTTCCTGTCGGTATGTATCGTCAGCTCTCATTATAACCTATTTGCATATTAGGCACAGGCTTCTTTTCATTATCCAAAATCGCTATCTTATATATTATATCGCTATTGATAGGCAAAATAATTATAATATCAAATATATCAAAATTGCTTGTATTACAAAGTTACGTTTAAATTCTCATTACATGTCGTACGATCAAGTTACAAATTAAACTTTAAATAATTATCACATGGAATAACTTTATTATTTGCTCATTGCCATTATCTACCACTAATGGCGATCATTATCGAAACAAAGTAATTATTTTATTATTAATTAAAGTATCAATGAATATTATAATGCCTAATTATACGGTAAAATTAATAACAAATTACTATAACAATTGATTTTAACTGCGCTCTTATTGTTTTAGTATGATAGTATTGGCAAGGCAGCGATAGCCAATTGGAGAGACCAACAGACTGATTTGAAAAAAAATTGGGAGACCAGACTACTACGCAAAAAGGCTTGAGGTCAAAACCTATGGCGCGTACTAATATCTTTTTAAAGTTGTTTTTATTTATCACTCACTATACGGTGAAAGAAAACATCTTGAGGAAAACTACATGTCTGAGAGTTCTCCATTATGTTTTCAAAATACATATTGTAAAGCCTGTTAAGGCGCACTTGTCCGTTGGACTATGGACTAACCTTTCTTAAAGGGGCTAGTACCCACAGTGGGACGGATGAAAACATAGATAATGGTAATCATACGTATATTTAACATAGATAATGGCAGATTTGACATGAGAACTATACTCACTCCTAGTTTGAGAACAAGAAAGTTCAGACTTTGATATTTTGATTTTGTAACTATAGGTATATTCTATATTGAAGTCGATCTTCGCATCCAAGGCAAAGGTTTTGTATCGCAACTGAGACTGTGCTAAAAGGATAATGATGATTCTTTATTAAAACAATTGTACGATGACGTCAAGATAATGTAAATCAAATTTTGTTAATGCTAGCTTTCAGTGAATTTGCGCACACTTAATTTAACATTGTGTAAGGAACTAAAAGTTTATAATACTGCTTTTTCTTTCGACGCAAAATTAGAAGTACAGATTTACAAAGATAATAATAGTATAGAAGATTGAATTTGAAATATCTCAAAGTTTTAGAAGTTAATTGTGACTGAGCCGCGGTGCGGATTTACTTAATAACATTTGGACAGTCGGCGCCCCTTGGAAGTTTAATCTAATACTGAGTTGCCGGGGTCAATGCTCTCTTAATAAGTTACTTGCTTTATATATATTTTTAAGATTATGATGAGCGCGTGCTCTTAACTCTTTGTCTAAATTCAAAAGTTGATATTTCATCAGCCTGATTAACCCTAGAGCGCATAGTGTATCAGAAGATGGTTGGAGAACCTCTGTAATAGGTATTGAAAATATATTTTGTTACACATTCGGATGATTTATATATTTATGGTCTCACGCCTGTATCCCCGAAGGGGTAGGCAGAGGTGTAAATATTAACATGATATTAAATTGTTAACTATCGCTTGCTAAACGGTGAAGGAAAACATCGTGAGGAAACTTGCATTGCATTCTGAGAGAAGTTCATGACGTTCTCGTAAAACATGACTGTGAAGTCAGCCAACCCGCACTTGGCCAGCGTGGTGAACTATAGCCGTATACTTCTCATATTGGAAGAGGCCCGTGACCATTAGTGGGACAGTTAATATACAGGGCTGATGATGATAACACATTCGGATACTTGTCTAGGCTGATTGCTAAATATAGTAAAATAATTATTCACTTTGTTGCATATACATACACAGTCATATCAAGTACAACATTGTGCACAATGTTTGTATTTTTCATATAACTAGCATTATACTTCTTCACCCACGTAGCATTCTCTTTTACAGTTTCAAGGAATGAAAAAAATAGAATTCTATCTTCTTTTTGAGTTTCAAGTGTACTTCGCATCAAATTGCGACAAAATCGATTCAGAACTCGAGCCTTGAAGATGTGACAAGAACGGACGGAGTTACTCTGGCGTTTACAAATAAGTTTTGGAGATTACCCACTCAGTGCCGACACCTACGCCTGTTTGCCTGAGTATTCGCGGAAAATTATAACAAAACGTATTATTTACTGCATTTGTAGATCTTTTTTTAATAAATAACCCTGAAACAGACGTTTTATAAGTTAGACCTCTGTTTCAAAGTTCAGACTGGTAGCTAAAAATGTATTGTTATTAAACTGAACTAAATATAATTTTCTTTGATGCTGTAAAACTTATTACTTGTAGATACTGTAATGTTTATTTTAAACGATAAGTATCATCATGCAAGGTATAAATATATATTCAAAATCTTAATATATAAAATCCTTGCGTTACTGACTGACTGACAGACACGCTACAGCCGAAACTATTGGGCGCAGGAAGCTGAAATTTGGCATGTATGTTCCTTGGGGACCGTAGGGGTGCACTAAGAAGGGATTTCCCGAAATTCCCACGGGATCGGCCAAAACTGGTAAGTTAAAAAAAATGCAGGCGTAGCTGCTGGCGTCCTCTAGTGTACAATAAATGTTAAACCTCTATAAAAATCTATAGGTACATATTTTAAAATGAAATCCCCTTTTTTATCTGTTTGAAAGAACGCGATAAACTCAAACTCAATTGTTATTCGAGTAGACTACATTGTGGTTTGTGTTTTTTTTTTTGTAATATTTGATATATATTATATGACTTTGCTGTTAGCAGCGGGCTTAAAAATAGGTATTTGTTTGATTTGATGAATTTTGGCTATTACTATACTGCTACACATACCATACACACGAGTACGTGTGAAAGGGTAATTATCATCCATCCATCCATCCAGCATCATAAATTTTCAAGTTTTTAATAGTGTTAAGATTAAGGTAAATTAAAACAGTACATAATATCTTGTTTTATATATTTTATTAGCTGCCTTTTCAGACAAAACGTTAATTATACATTCATAACAATATGATCATATAACATTATTCATAAACTAGATACTTTCATTTAAACAAACGAATACTTTCCACTAATAAACAATAATCATCAAAAGAAACATCAATTAAACCTCCGAAAACAAATTAAATTTTCAAATACATTTTAATAAACGCAAATCTGTACTTGGCTTGTGCCACTTAAATATCGTAGTAGAAAACACAAAATATTAAAATACTTCGGTCACTATTCGTTATCTTATTTTCTTTAGAATTAATATAACTAATTTTAAAATAACATAAAATCACGTCTTGGGTGCTAGTTATTAATTCGAAACCCGTCAAATTTAAGACACTTGACCCATTCAAAGCAAAAGCCAGAAGTATATAAGATCGATATGATAATCTTGAGATTAACATTAAAAATACTAGATATCACTTTCAACTTAAGCTAGACTACTTTGCTTGGAAAAGAGAATAGAAAATCCATTACTTTTAACAACTTAAAGTATACCATTAAAAATGATAGCTATTGTAGTCTCACCTAAATAATGTTTTGAATCAAATGAAATAATCGCCACGGTAAATTTTCCATTGATAACGTGGGCATCATGAGTGCATACAAAAGAAAGAAAGCAAGTATAACAATCGGGATTGTTTCTACCCTGGGCCTGTCAAAATACGTTGAACAATGTGACCTGTAATGGACCGCGGCCATTAAGACTTTTCAAATGTATTTTATCGATTTCTGACAAGTCAATTTAGATGGGGTATTCTTCTATTGTAGTACTCCTAGTTTATTTTTATCATATGTACAATATGTACCTACATCTTTATGTGCCGTGAAAATATGTTTAAATTTTTACAGCTTACATATTTGGGCATGTAGGATTGACAATGTTTAACAGTCATTATGATAGAGTTGATGCCATGCGGGGAAGAAGCTAAAGATTAAGATTGAAACGTTGATTGAAAATCGTCCTTTATGGTATCTTGAATTAAACTGCCTTTGAATAATAATTATACTACCTATAATTATTATGGACTCACGCCTGTATCCCCGAGGGGGTAGGCAAAGGTGTAATATAACACCCACATTTCGCCATGAACTTTTAGGTCCCACGTAATAGGGGATGAGCCTATTGCCAATACCGGGCACATCACCAGACTCCGGGCTGCTACTGAGAATTCAGAAAAAACCCAGTAGGTAACACTTGGCCCGACCCGGAAATCGAACCCAGGACCTCCGATCAGCAGTCGCATACGCTATCCAGTGGACCACGGAGGCAGAAATAAAATAATATGTGTCCTATTATAGTCTCAATCCAGACAATACATTTTTTTTATTAAACCTTTAGTTTGTCTTTCTCAATTATATGACGGTAAGTTATAATTGTCCTTTTTTATTTGATGAAGTCTCCTATAGATGATTTTTAAACACTAAGACTCAGCTATGTTCATGCTAAGTTTTTGTACTCTAGACAAAATACATTGAACACTCTTAAGTTCTAGTAGACACATAAACATAGTACAAGTTTACTATCACTTTCCTAATTGCCAAAAGTATCTTCGAAAAGAATAAAATACATTCAAATATTCGAGCTCTGTCGTTCGTACGAATTGGAATCGAGCCTTGCCATTACAGATCTGTGACAACGTGAATTTAACGAAGCAGCAAATTAAAAGTAGGTATCACTTGGACATTGACAAGGGTACTGATGTTTGTTTTTACGTTGTTTTCTGTCGATAGAACCAATTATTGGTGGTTTGATACGAACTTTTTGGAGTTTTAATTTTTTTTTTGTCAGAAAGTAGGGACTATATCAATCATTATTTTTTGGAGGCTTACTAAAATGTTGCCTTTGTGTGAACGTGTTATGTTACAGACTACGCAAACTGTGTTTTTGAAGGTTTGGCGCATACCCAAAAGACCCTTACATTTTCATTGTTTTCAGCACCTCGTGATCAATATGTTTGGGTTTCCTGTATACCTCCTAGAAAAATTCCTCAGGTAATTCGTTGAACCACTAAGTCCCGCTGGTGGTAAAGAAAACTATATGAGTAAAATTATCTATAGAAAATATCATATCTATAGACAAGGCAAATTAATTTAATATAAATACCTAAATCCCATTTTTAAGCTGAGATATCACATTGCACTTTTCTTTCGAGTTTTATCAAATTTTTTGACAACTCAAGTCTTTTTATTATTTCCTTTTCTTTGACTTGACTTTAGAGATAGGTTTCATTCTCCATATTAGTGCTTTAAATTATATTTCTGGGAAAGGCAACCCGATTTACACTGCTAAAAGAAATTCTCTGAATGTTGTTTTGACTTTAGTTATATTAATAAAGAAAATCCGAGGCAAACGAGAGCTTTTTCTGACAAATTATTGAAATAATTATGATATATATTGATAGTCGATTCTTCGGCCTTATGATTCAACAATAGAAGATTTTGTTGAATACACTATGACGATTTATAAGGTTTTGTTTGGAGAAATAAAATAAATAAAATATTAAACTAGTTACCAATCAATAAATACAGATTGTCTTGATTCAATCATATCTTCTTAATATATAAAATCCTTGCGTTACTGACTGACTGACAGACACGCTACAACCGAAACTATTGGGCGCAGGAAGCTGAAATTTGGCATGTATGTTCCTTGGGGACCGTAGGGGTGCACTAAGAAGGGATTTCTCGAAATTCCCACGGGATCCGCCAAAACGGGTAAATTTAAAAAAATTGCAGGCGTAGCTGCTGGCGTCCTCTAGTATATTATAGTTGTCGATTAAAACACGTCACATAGTTTTTACAATAGTCCATCAATTTAAATTATTAAGCAAATTTTTTACAATTATATACAAATAAAAATATCAAGTATCCATAAATATTGAAACGTAAGTATCTTACCAGCCATAAATATCTCAACTACCGCAGACATCACTATACACATTGTATTGTAGCTGACGCTGCATTATTTATTATCATCGACTGCTAGTGAACACTGGAGCTGTTTGTAAACATGCATTCAAAAGTTTATTTTTGACTTGTGTGGATGGGTTTGTAGGAAATGGCGTTTTGTTCTTTAGTTTTTATACCATTGTAGAAAATAGGGCCCTTTTGTGATAACTGTAGTTCATAATTGTTACTATGTTTCAGCAAATGAGGATAGATGCTGAAACCCGCACTTGTCATGAACGACGCTGAGCTGTCACCAGTCCGTACGTGACCACGAACATTTTAAGCCAGTTAAACTGTCAGATCGGTCTGTGTGGAGGGCCTTGGGAGAAGCCTGTGTCTACATGACGTTTTAACTCCCTCTTTTTCGCCGTTCCATTTTTATCTACCTCCTATATCTATTTTGCTACACCTGCTGAAGTGTCAGTACTACTATAGCTCTATTTTGGCGAGAGCGTATGAATCCATGAAAAAGAGGGACCGTGCCTGTTCTTTCTCATGGTTCTACGCCTTTGCTTGCGAAAGTGGCACTAAATATTAATTTGGAATTTTAAGTTGTTTTTTTTTATTTGATCTTCATAAGCGTCACATTGTTACCCAAGTGAATAAATTCATTTAAAATAAATTCTTTATTAAATTAATTAATTTATATATAAATTCATTTAAATTAAATCTTTTATGCATGGGACAACAGAATCGGCTACCCTTCTAACACAAAGAAACAACTATCTACACATACATAAACATCCGTAAAAGTACGCAATAGAATAAAAAAGTATTCTTTATTCTATGACAAAAACCGTAATACGCTACTCGTAACAAAGCGAGGCAAACATTTCTCCCTTATTAATGACATGGAAACAATCTAATTACCAATCGTGTTATACACTGAGTGGCTGCATTATTAATTATTGCAATGATATGTTCTGTATGATAATAGCATTGTAATCTTGATCTGCCTCATCATCATCAGCCCTTAACAGTCCACTGCTGGACTCGGCCTCTCCTTTGAAAGGAGGAATTTCCTACTATACCACGCTGGCCAAACGGGTTGGTATAGGGTTTGTATCAAGTTTTCCTTCTCTTACAGTCCTGTTTTCTGCATAGTATGCTCCCTCTGTCGGCTCTTACGACACCCATGGGATGATATGGGGTGGTGACATTCCGTATTCTTAATCCGTCACCACACGGATTGATCTGCCTATTACAATATTAATAGGTGTTATCTGTGTTAGTATGCGGATGAAATTATTATAAACCAGAGCTTCGTTGTCGGTTTGAGAATAGGATTCTATGTCTATGAAATGTGGGTTTGCAAAGCGTAATTTAAATATCACAGAGGTCAAATCGCATTTTTGTTTACCTGTTTTAGGGTTCCGTTCTACAAAGAACCCTTATAGTTTCACCATGTCCGTCCGTCTACGGCTTTACTCACAAACATAAGAGCTGAAAGGCATGGTTGTACATTGCAACCAAGCGGACAAATTAGTGCAATAACATTTTGAAATATTACGTTTACAAGTAGCGCCTATACACCTAATTTATAAAGTGTGTTGGCTCTGATGGAAGGAGTTCTTGCGCATTAAAGACCATCACAGCGCTCGTTTAGTACTAAAATGAAATAAATCAAAAAAAGCACTTTTGTGGAAAATCGCTGTCAAAGTTTCGTGCTTTTGCCGTGTCAGAAAGATTGTCTCGTCGTTGACGTCTTTATGATGCTAGATTAAAGTACTCGGCCTTGAATTGTAGGGCAACGTGTAGCGACTATTAATAATTAAACGTAATTATTTAATTGATTGCTTAACGATGAATAAAAGAGGGTTTTCTTGAGTTCCGACTTATTCCAGTTTTGTTTTAAAAACTGTAACAAATTGTTGAAATATTCCTGAAATAAAACATGATAAATCAGTTTTATTTTAGATATTCCATAAGTTTTATTTGACGTTTCACACTCATTACAGTATATCAGTAAAGTAGAAATAAAAATGCAGAAATATATCGTGAAAATTATTTCTATTCGTAAGTAATGTTGTAAAAATTGGCATTAAAGTTTTATCAAAACGGCTTTTGTATCCTTAAAATAATAATAGTTATAGTAATCAGCCGTTTCAGGATTTTTTTAACTGAGAACTTTCCCAGCTATACACAAGACATCGTGGCACGATAGATGGAAGTGCTATTTTGTACACTCTTGCTTGTGTATAACTGATGCTGCTCTTGATTGCACTTACTGACTAAGTCAGCACCTAAATTATTTATTCAATAATTACTATTCAAAGTCAAACTTTCATAGTATTCATCACAAAAAATGCTTCTTGAGATCTAGTTGCCATAAACTTCCTAAAACAAAATAACGTAATGTACCCACATGTATATCTACGTACTTTTAAAGTGCGAACAATTTCTTATTTAGGTAAATATTCAGGTAACTTGTACTAAGTGAGGTAACAACTTTTAATCTATAACTAGTACGAAAAATTATAAATTGGTTCAATCATTAGTCTTCCGGAGGAGGGCGCCTACTGGAGGGTTGCCGCCTGCGCGCCTTTGCTGATGACATCACCCTGGTTGCATCACACCGGAAACTCACTACATAATTTAAATTAACACCAGCTAAGAGACAATTCTCGAATGGGGCAACTCGGCCAAATTAACGTTCGCCCCGGAAAAAACAGTAGCACTAGCATTCAGTTATAAGACACGCCTACTCAACATCTACATGAATAACATACAGATCCCTTTTAGCCGTACTGCCAGGGTTCTGGGTATCATCATCGACGACAAGCTACACTTCACACAACACGTCGACTACATCACTACCAAAGCACGCGCACTACACAATAAACTCACCAGATTCGTTCGTCCCACCTGAGGAGTACACTCCGAGAACATACACACACTTTACAGGGGAGTGGCTGAGTCCATCGTTTGTTATGCAGCTGGTATATGGTAAGGCGCTCAATTACGGCACCAATAAGAAAAAACTGCTATCCCTTCAAAGAGGCTTCGCCCTAAAAATAATTAAAGGGTTCCGCACTGTCAACACCATCAACGCAATCGCAATAGCAAAACTCACTCCACGTGACATTAAAGTAAAAGAGTACGCTACCGCGGAACTGGCTCGTATCACTGGCTCCACCGATCACCTCCCCAACGACATATCTCTCGACTGACCTACACATCCTGCACACCTCCTACACCCTGAACACCGCAGTCCACATCAATACCAAACTGCAGACACACAGGACATACTCGATGACCTACTCACAAACCATACACACTCGCATCACATTTACACTGACGGAAGCAAACACGACGATCAAGTGGGAGCCGCCTTCATTGTACACAGCCCACAAAACAAAATCATCACCGAGCATCACATACTACACCCATTATGTACTGTGTTTCTAGCCAAGCTCGTCGCCATCAATCAGGCATGCATCTGGGCTGCCATACAAGCCCCTCCCATCGCGGCGGCAGTCATCATGTCTGACTCAAGGTCTGCCCTGGATAACATTCAAAACACTAACAGTACACATCAAATAACCACAAACATACATCAATTTTTACACTACACTCAAATAAATATCACATTTGTCTGGGTCAAGGCACACGCAAATATACATGGCAATGAACTTGCAGATATCGCTGCCAAAGACGCCGCAACAATGGACAAACCTATCACCTTCTCACATGTCCCATTGAGCTACGTCAAACGCCTAGCCAAAATAGAAAGCTCCACACTTGCCGCAGAGGCCTATACCAACAACCTTAAAAGCGTTATCATTAAAACTTGGTGCCCCACACTCACCCATCTACACAAACTCATTGACACCACAGCACACACATTTGCACTCACACAGCTACTCACTGGACACGCATATCACAAACAGTATTTACACCGCTTCCACATAACCGACACTGACACATATCCCTGCGACAACACTACCACACAAACATTCATACAACTTTTGACACAATGCCCAAAATACACACTCACACGGCTACACCATGAACATTACTGCCACTTTAAGCAACTTATACTTTATGACCCAGACTCCATACTCACAGATGCAAATGCCACCAACACATTCATGACACACCTAACGCCTATCGTCGACACACTCAAACTTTTCAACAACACATAACCACGACTCCTCTCGGGGGCGGTTTTAAGCCCCGGGAGATTCTAAAAATATATCTTATAGGTTGCAACTATGTATATCCGTAAAAAATACTTTGTGAAAAAATGTCAAAAAATATTCTTGAGCATTGAAGTAAGTGCTTATGTTAAAAAATATAATTATAAAAGCTGACATAATACGGAGGAATCAGACTTTTTGCAATAAACTCTTTCAAGTCCTTCACTTTGTTGGCGTTTATTACCTGCCTCTCCGTGTAAGCAGGGTTTAACTTGATCTCAGTGGCTGACTTCATCTTCCTTCGTTTATTGCGCACATTCACTTCCCTGTAGTTTTCTTCCTTGTATGATGGATTAAAGTAGAACAGAAACGGATTTTCTTTTGTCACTTTCAATACTCTGATCTCATTCCAATTGACGTTCTGGCACAGAATATATACAAGTACTAAAGTAGTTCTGGCCGCTTTCATCCGTCCCGTAATTAAATTCACATTCCTGTTGCAACAATTTGAAGTCCAGAATACTATCAAAGCTTAGCTCATGGACGTTGATTGGGGGATTACTTTTTTTTGAGTTTTAATTAGTGTAATGTATTGAACTGGCGTGTATAATGGGCCAGATTTTAGATTTTTTTTACTTCTTTTTCTATTAGGCTGTGTACATTATCTGCCTCATTCTGAGTGTGCCCAGGAATCAGAAATTTATGAGTGATACTTTGAATATTCAAAAGGTAAACGGCGTACATATACAGAGTCATTATAAACTTATTTTTATTCTGACCGCCACAATTGTCAGAATAAAATATGATGTTTAGTGGATCCCGTGTGTCCCTGCTAACTTCCTCTAAATATTTCCAAACACATGTACCAATCTCAATAGCTCCACGTTTTTCATCAGATTCAGTCCAAAAATAGCTATGTACAATGTCATAGGCACATTTTTTATCAAGTTGAGACAACTCGGTGACAGTCAGATTATAACAATTGAGTTTGGACTTATAATAGAAAGTTGACGAGTCACCACGCGGACACTGCAGCACAGCTTGCAGATCGTAAACGACGACTTTGTTATTATCAGGAATATTTTTTCGGTCTGCCTTTTTTTCATTCCTACTTAGTAATTTTTCTTCGTGATGTAGGTCATATTTTTCTTGAATCTCTCTTTTCTGGTCAGCAGTAGGATTTTCGTAAGATAAACATAGATCACACCTGTCTTTTTTAGGCTGAAAGAACGATATATTGAACTCTTTTTTAAACATGTTGTAATAATATTCATGTAACTTCCTGTATCTTTTCTTTTTTCAGTTTGTGTTTCTTTGAAATCATTATAGAGATCTTTGATCGTCTTTCCTCCGTCTATGAACTCTTTAGTTGAAGAAGCCCTGCAATAGTGAGATTCCACCCGAGGGATGGAGTTTCAAAATAGGCCGCGTGGTGACGGATTAAGAATACGGTATGTCACCACCCACATCATCCCATGGGAGTCGTAAGAGCCGACAGAGGGAGCATATTATGCAGATAAGAGCACTGTTAAAGAAGCCAAACCTGATACAAACCCTATACCAACCCGTTTGGCCAGCCTGGTATAGTAGGCCAATTCCTCCTTCCCTCTTTGTTTGATGATGATGATTCACATAATATTCTGTAAGAGATTGTTTAATAGTGATAAGGCCGCCAATTATACTATCTGTTATTTTCTGTTTGGTAAAATTCATGATTGTAGTTTCTTTGGCACTTGTACAATAAAGATGATTATTATTATAAATGTTCCAGATAAGCAAGGCCTATGCCTTGAAGAGCTAAAGAGCTTTTAGATAATGTTTTAATCAAATTGTTGTTGGTACATAGGTACCAACCACAATTTGATTAAAACATTCTCTAATAGCAAATGCAGTACCATCACAAAATATACTACCCACTGAATACCGCCCTAATACTTTTAAGAAAGCCTTTTGAATTTCTGCAGTGTTTGAATGACTGATTATAATAAATAAAATATTACATCAACGCTTTTAACGCCGGATCTTCATTTTGCAAGGTATAATAAAAAGGTTTAACTAAGAAGTGTTACAAAAGAATTTAAATGACTTTTTGTCTGACCATAGCCATTTTTTTCTTCTAATTATGAAAAAGGTTGGAGGAAATTTGACTTCCCATATTGATTAAAAGGCTCGGGTTGGCACAAACGTAGTTTATACCTGTACTAAAGTACGCCAGCAGCTACGCCTGCATTTTTTTTAACTTTACCCATTTTGGCCGATCCCGTGGGAATTTCGGGAAATCCCTTCTTAGTGCACCCCTACGATCCCCAAGAAACATACATGCCAAATTTCAGCTTCCTGCGCCCAATAGTTTCGGCTGTAGCGTGTCTGTCAGTCAGTCAGTAACGCAAGGATTTTATATATTAAGAAGATAGCGACAAGGTAAATCATTTGAGTGATGGCTTGTAGAGTGTAGCTGTCAGTTAGGCTTGGATATCGGGAATATGATTTAGTTGAGTATCACATGCCGTTTTTATGAGCCCGAATTGGGCGATATACATCATGCAGTTGTCATGTGCTTCATATTATTGCTCTGCAATGTTAGCGTATTAGTTTAAGTGGCCGCCTCGCTGCTTGACACTGCGGCAAGTGTTGGGTTTGATCCCCGCACAATACAACACTTAGTGTGTTCCATTAATTGTTTTTGGGAGTCTGGGTGTACTTTTTATCCGTTGGTTGTATGGTGGTAAAGTTTACCGCGATATAGGAAGTATTCCTAATGCGGGCGAATGATATCAATATAATTATCTGTGCGCCCATACAAATTTGCACCTAGATACAGCTCTCAGATATCTATCTACCTGTACCGCTAAGCAGTTGTGAGCTACGTGTATTTACTCCAGTAGATATATAGTATGTACCCTAAATGTACACCTTTGTAACATGGTACAGTACATTTATAATGAGACTAGCTGACCCGGCGAACTTCGTACCACCATATAGGTATGTATTATACACATAAACCTTCCTCTTGAATCATTCTATCTATCAAAAAGCCGCATTAAAATCCGTTGCGTAGTTTTAAAGATTTAAGCATACATAGGGACAGACAGACAGACAGAAGACAGACTTTGTTTTATACTATGTAGTGATGATGTAGTACGTATGTACTATAAATATATCGCTAAGAGTAATTTTGTTCCAGGCAACCTTGGAGTAGACAGGAATGAAGTTGTAAGCCTTCTATACGATATGTATCAGAAGGAATCTTTGACGCTCTGAAGTTTAGCTATGAGTTGTTTCAAATACCTGACACAAATAGATTTCTATTGGAGCGTTCACTAGCTTAAATTAATAAGGTATCAAAATAATCGAGAAAAGAGTACACATATTTGGATCCCATAGAAAAAGAGGTAGAAATCCAAACTATGATTGATAAATACTGAGAAGATGAGCTATGTATCAGCGATCATCTATCATTCCACAGTCCCTCGATTTCCCACAGAGACTCTCGAGGAGTGAAATATAATTATTATCATATCAATAACCTAAACATGGTCCAGCGCACCGTAAGGGCGCTTGTATACGGTAAGAAAATACGCCGGGCCTATGCAAGAATTCGTGTCGTAACTAGAAAATAACTGTGTACACTGCTCGCAGCGGTGCACGAAAAAAATCTTGTCTGCGCAAGACACGACGCGGTGAACGTTGTTGCGGAGTGGTGGGGGGCGGATTAGTAGGGTTCACACAGCCAGAGTGATCTGTGGGTAGTTTTGTTGTGCGTTTGGTGTGGACGTGTATTGCAGCGTAGAGTACAAAATGGCCGATGAGTTACTTATAACTTTAGTAGAGGGACAACCGGTATTGTGGAACAAAACTTTAGAGATACATATATAGACATAAAAGACTCACATTCGAAGCATGGAGAGAAATATTTATTATCTTAAACAAAGACTTCGACGAAATTACACATGTAAAAAAGAAATAATATGGTAAGTATAGTTACTTATATGTTATAGTAACATATTACTTTTTTTAAGAATTTTCAAAAATACAGATTATTATAAAACAGAGTCTATAAATGATTCTCTTTTCACTCTGGAAACCTGGAAAAAGAAGATATCGGTATTTTAATTTTTAGTCAAGAATGAATGATGTATGTACGTTTGAATTGTCCGTATTTATGCATAAAGGAACCACTCGACAAATTTAGTTTTTTTTTTTTTGAAGAATACTAATTTAAAAGTGGTTTATTTTCTTATTCAAAAAAGATCCACATGATTTTTGCCTTGGAAACAAGTTATACAAAAAGCAGAAAGGAACCAACAGCAAAAACACACATTACATTTATATTGCAAAACCAAACCACAGCACCATGGGACTCGATTCTTCAAACAAATAAACCATATTAATTCCATGTCATTTTATACAAAACAGATCCACTGATACTCGCGCGCCCTACGCCCGACTGACGACCTCACGAAAAATATCTTGTCGTGTACACGTTCCGATTGGTCTTGTCTGCGGAAGACACGAAAAGTTTTCGTGTGTAGAACAGACAAAATTCTTGTCGTGTACACGAAGAATTTGTCTTGTCTGCCGCAGACACGGTTAATTTTTTTAACGTTTACAAGCGCTCTCAGCCAGTTTATCGTAGAACAAACATAATCCGTATTGTTGGCAGTGTGCCAATTGGCTTACTGGTGTTATCAATATTATTATTATGCTGTGGCATCGGTTGTATGTTACGTACTACTACGGTTATGTTTGCCTGGTAATGTTGATTAGGAAAGCTTCTGATGAGAGTGGTAGGAGAACAAAATCGTAGTAGTTTTATCTTTTGAATTTTTTCAAGACAAACATGCTTAGTCTGTGGAGATCCTTAATTTTCCTGCTGTTAGCCCAGCTTTGAAAAATTTCAGAAATTGTAGTCTAGTCTTGCCCTTTTTTATATTGCATTAAAAACGTCATATTTGTATAAATTGACGAAACCACCAGCTAGTAGAATTCTTCGCGGTGTTTTCCTCTACCATGATTAAAAAAAAAAGTCAAAATCCTTTACTCATTTAGATCACAAAGTGACAGTTATGAACGTCAAATTTAAAACATGATTACTGTATGCTTCTACATTTACATTTACTGCCACGTAAACAAAGCAAGGGCGTAGAACCATGAGAAGGAACGGGCAACAAAACTCACGGTCACTCTTTTTCATCGCCAGGTTTTTAATAATACATAAAAAGTAAACTTTTGTAAGGTGCTGCAACTGTTACACCTTCTATGTTACTTGTATATATTTACTGTACATAATACTCAAGCATAATTAAGTTAAATTTTGAAGTTCATTTAGTTAGCCTCCTGAACATAGACATGGTGAAACAGGAGCATCCACTTACATTATGCACCTAACATGCAGGCAATCCGCGCAAATGTGCAGAACCATGATGGAAATGATGCAGTTAAATATCAAAATTGTATACCAGCCATAAGACCGCCATCGAACAGTCATCGCAAGTAGCACTCGATCACGAGTATGACGCATGTGCCAGCCATCATGCCTCTCGGAATATCAGAGGGACAGGGATGACGCCACCAAAAGAAGTGACATTTTAGTGAGCATGACGACAACAGTATACAAACCGGAAGTAATAAAATTAACAATCTGTTGGCATACTGACCATGAACGCGAATTACCTCCATTTTCCAGATCGTTAATATTAGCATAAATTTGTGGAACGCGTGAAGAAATTAAAATGTAGTACTTATCTATTTAATTGGCATGATACCTTTTGAAATACAACCACCGATCCAACTGATTGAGTACAAGATACTAAAACATTTAATAAAATTAAACATAATAAATAAATAGTATCTAACGACATGAAAGACATTTAATGATGTGGTAGCGATTCCAAAAAACATAATTTACATAATTTTATTTGGAATGGAATCATATTTAATTAGATGTCATGAAAATTTTAATATTATCTACCTATTTACCTTATAACTAAGTGAATACTGAAACAGATAATTTCCAAGCGCATTTGTCATTAATGTTTTTTTTATTAATAATAATGACTATGGCTGAAGCATTAAACATAGCAAAATCACTATTCTACCACCAGTTTACACATTAATACTGCACTACAAACCCAGTCAAATTATTGATAGATTATAATCATTCCATATATTGAAGGTTAAAAATTTTACTTATTCTAAAATTATCTTGCTATTTAAATGGTCGCGTGTCGACCACTGTACAAGTCAGGGCCTAACCTTCGATAGCTCTTAAGTATAGCCCTAAGCTTGCACGTACCTAAACCTGGACTTATCCTAATTTAAGCCTACTGGTTCCTATATCTAGCCTAACCTATCTTATGATATACCTATCCCTATTTTAGATCTAACTCTAACCTAACTCCCTAGTCTACCCTAGCCCTGTTAGGTATAGTGTATAGCGAGGCCGTGTACACTGTGGTCACACAGACTGTCGCGTATACAACCCTAATCCCTAGTTCCCTAGCAGTCCCTGGGATCCCTAGGCCGGGATATCTGTCGCCGGGAGACCTAAGGCGACAGACGGAAAGTGGGTAGGATTAGGGTGTAGTGAAGTGGGTTTTCTCACTGCCGGTCGAGCAGACTCACAAGACCGATCATGGTGACGGCTAAGGGTGTCTTGGCCGCAGTGAGAGGTGAGGGGTAGGGTATGAGTCAAAGCCGGGAGTGAGCTCATGACTGGTTTATTTCTTAAAACTATAATCTTATATACTAAACTTATTCTATGTACACATATACACGTATTTAGTTGTGTGCCGTCGGTGTATTGTGCCGATGCAGCATGTCTGAGCCGACCGCCGTACGTGATAAATTACAATATCACGCATCTTCCTCGGTGATAAGTTGGATGTGTGTTGGATGTGTGTTGGAATGCCAAGAATGTCATGTTCATGTTTGAACATTCTGGCGTCTCTCCGGGATAGGCTTCAGGAAGGTCATGTTCCGGCGTGAACATTCTAGCGCCTCTCCGGGGCAGGCTCTAGAAAGTTCTTACGTTCAGGCGTGAACATTCTGGCGTCTCTTCGGCGTAGGCTTCAGCTCAACGTTAACGGCATCTGTAGTTTGTTGTTCACTGGTGATTCGTTTTCTTGACGGCTTCGGTTGGCTGGCTGTAGGCCATGTATGATGCGGTCCTGGCAGCGGCAGCTTATTGCGTTGCTTGCTGTGGAACATTGAGGATCGTTGCGGTGGATATGTTAAGTACCTATGTGTAGTAGGAAAAAACAAGGTACTTATATTTTATATTTAGTCAACATGCAGTTGTTTTGTACCATTGCATGTTATTCACCCCTCCAGAAATTCCATCCCTTCTCTTATTTAGTAGTAGTAGTAGTAGACGTTGTAGTAGTAGTAGTGTAGTAGTAGTAGTAGTGTAGTAGTAGACGTTGTAGTAGTAGTGTAGTAGTTGTAGTAGTAGACGTTGTAGTAGTAGTAGTATTCGTTGTAGTAGTAGTATTAGTAGTAGTGTAATATTTGTAGTAGTAGTGTAGTATTTGTAGTAGTAGTAGTCGTTGTAGTAGTAGTAGTAAACTTAGTATATTCGTAAAAATTTAGCGCCCATGAACTCTAATCGCGCAGAACTCGTATACAAGTGTGTATCGCGGCTGTGGCAGTAACTTGTTACGAGGACGATGGCGGTTTGTCAACACTGTGGTTTTCTGGGAATCAGGTTCGATTGGACTTCATGACTTGTAACATGTTCTTAATTGTAAAGGTATGGGTCCTTGATTTGTTTATCTAAGGCCCTTGTTATGTATTCATTGTTATTTGCTTCCTCTAGCCAATCCTAACTTGTTTACGTAGATATGTCTTTCCCTAAACTTGGTTGCAATCTCGTCCTCGAAACGGTAAGTGCGACTTCTCGAGTACCGGGGCGACCCGCTTGTGGGAGACCGATACCTGATTCGCTACCGCCCGACGCAACCAAGTTAGTTAGTCTCTTACTATACCACGAGACTAGTGTGATTGGGGAACACTAGCCCGCAATATAATAAGTGTCAGTCAGTCAGCTAGTCAGCCTACGGGAACAGGAGTTCCAGAGATGTTATATCGCTTTTGCTCGAAGGACCAATGTACAAGTCAGGGCCTAACCTTCGATAGCTCTTAAGTATAGCCCTAAGCTTGCACGTACCTAAACCTGGACTTATCCTAATTTAAGCCTACTGGTTCCTATATCTAGCCTAACCTATCTTATGATATACCTATCCCTATTTTAGATCTAACTCTAACCTAACTCCCTAGTCTACCCTAGCCCTGTTAGGTATAGTGTATAGCGAGGCCGTGTACACTGTGGTCACACAGACTGTCGCGTATACAACCCTAATCCCTAGTTCCCTAGCAGTCCCTGGAATCCCTAGGCCGGGATATCTGTCGCCGGGAGACCTAAGGCGACAGACGGAAAGTGGGTAGGATTAGGGTGTAGTGAAGTGGGTTTTCTCACTGCCGGTCGAGCAGACTCACAAGACCGATCATGGTGACGGCTAAGGGTGACTTGGCCGCAGTGAGAGGTGAGGGGTAGGGTATGAGTCAAAGCCGGGAGTGAGCTCATGACTGGTTTATTTCTTAAAACTATAATCTTATATACTAAACTTATTCTATGTACACATATACACGTATTTAGTTGTGTGCCGTCGGTGTATTGTGCCGATGCAGCATGTCTGAGCCGACCGCCGTACGTGATAAATTACAATATCACGCATCTTCCTCGGTGATAAGTTGGATGTGTGTTGGAATGCCAAGAATGTCATGTTCATGTTTGAACATTCTGGCGTCTCTCCGGGATAGGCTTCAGGAAGGTCATGTTCCGGCGTGAACAACCACAAATGTTGCACAATTACGACTATATTGAAACGGCAACACGCTTTTTGCCTTTTCAATATAATTATATTGTCCATCAATTACTACATAATTAGTTTTAGAAACCCATTTTCAATATGGTTTGTACGTAACGTCATGCATATTAATAAGTGTTATTATGCATATAATATTGCCCTTTTAATAACAATTTATTTGAGCACGCGAAGCAAAAATTATGCAATATTAAAAAAAAATTGCTTGAATGGTGCTGTGATGCAAGTTTTCATCACGGCTGTATTACAAACCCAGGCAACTCAGTCGGGGTTCAATTCTCACGCAGATCTAAGCTCTGTGTGGTGAACATGGTTATTTGTACTGTGTAGATTTATCAGTTGTTCTAGAGTACCTAGTTTGAAATCGGACGACCATGTGACGTCGCTGTGACGTCGAGAGGACACCACCTCTCGGCCGCTTGCACCTCCGCCCCCACCGCACCGCGGGCCTCTATAAAAGCGGACGCGTTGGCTTCGCGCTTCCTTTTTGCGGCGGCTACAGCTCCGAGTTATGTCACCAACTATCCTGGACCATCGGCAGCGGGATTCTCAACATCAACCTGACTCATCGCCGAATCACGCGACCCTGTGTAATTTTTTATTAATTCCTAATTTTTTCGCTTGCTAAATTATGTCTAAAATTAATTGAGAATTAAATCAATTTTTATTGTAACATTTAAAAACGTTTCTCATTTAAACACACCCTAAGTAGGTATAACGTAACAGTGGATACCAGAAAGGTCTTTTTTACGTTACAACCATGTGTGAATTGTTGCATGTTATTATGTTCTTTTTATTAAATACTAGTCGACGCCAGCGGCTTCGCACGCACATATTTTCGAATTTCCCGTATTGCCCGATCCCGTGGGAATTTCGGGAAATCCCGTCTTAGTGCAAGGAACATACATGCTAAATTTCAGCTTCTTGCGCCGAGTAGTTTCGGCTGTAGCTTGTCTGTCAGTCAGTCAGTAACGCAAGGATTTTATATATTAAGATATTTGTGATCTATTGCGTCTTTAATGCAGTTATAAAAATAATAATAATGTAAATAATCGGCCTCAGTGGCCGTGATCCTGCCATTGGAGAGCAGAGGACTATGGCAGGCTGATGATGATGATGATGATCGATGTGGCAATATCATACCTAAAGAGAATTTACATAAAATAAGTGTAACTATATAAATCCATACACCATTAAATCCTCATAAACCTCAACTATCACCGCACATCAAACGAATCAAAAATATTCTTTAGATCCACAAATGGCTTTTGTCCTTCCCTTTATACTTCATAACTCTGAAAGGCCAGTGCGATCACACCCATATTTAAAAGCAAATAAAAAAATAAATACAAAAAGTACTGAAGACCTAATAATGTTCCCGACACCACAGACTAGTACCACAGGTATACCAGTAAAAAGAATTAAACTCATAGCTTTAAAAAGCAGTTCAAATATTAAATAGGTACGTCTGTAGCTTGGTCTTCGGTTTGTGGTCTCGTAACGCGGTGTAAATCGTAGACTAGCGATGTACTGGCAATATTTGCGCGATGTTGGACGACTATATCGCAATATTATTGTTTTAATCATCATATTATGTTACATAATACATGTCTATCACCAAACTTAATCCTAATGATATGGCTATTTCTTATCACTTATCAAAAAGTCACTATTCTATTAAGTCCATAATTTTATGCCCACGTATTTAAATTAAAAAAATAGGTACATTTCAGATATTTGCCATAAGTCTAAAATTTGTTATAATATATAAAGCTGAAGAGTTTGTTTGTTTGTTTGTTTGTGTGGTTGCGCTTATCTCAGGAACTTCCGGTCTGATTTGAAATATTATTTCGGTGTTAGATAGGTCATTTATCGAGGAAGGTTATAGGCTATATAACATCACGCTATGAGCCACGGGAGCGGAGCAGTAGCCTTAAATAACGCGGGTGTAACCGCGGGCATCACCTAGTACATAATAGTATTACTTCTGGATCTTGACTTCAGTTAACACTTATATTTAGTCCACGTTTTATAATTGACCCAAATTGTTTTCTGTTACTACCCAAGTATTTCTTGTCCTAAACTTGATGAATTTATGGCAATTATTATTATTACAAGCCTGAATTGGTGTCCCACTGCTGGGCAAAGGCCTCCCCTTCCGACTTCCATTTCTCACGATCCGCTGCCATTATTTGCCAATCTTTTGTATAAGCGTCTAACTCATCGCGCCATCTTCTCCTGGGCCGTCCCCGTTGTCGCTTCCTATTATTTGGGATCCACTGAGTGGTTATTTTCGCCCACAATTCTTCAGGCATGCGACAAACGTGGCCCGCCCAGTTCCACTTTAATTTGGCAGCTGAGTGGCCTACATCGGCAATCTGTGTTTTGGAACGTAGTATTGAGTTTCTTATGCGGTCTGTGAGCTTGACTCCCAAAATACTTCGTTCCATTGCCCTTTGACAGACCCCGAGGGCGGACTTTTGATTTTGAGTCAGTGACCAAGTCTGTGATCCATAGGTAAGGGTGGGAAGAATGCACATGTCCATGAGTGTTCTCTTTAAGGTCAAAGGAAGAGATCCTTTCATTAGAGCTTTCATCGACCAAAAGCTCCTCCAAGCGTTTTCGGTGCGTCTTGCAACTTCTTTGTCTTGTCTAGCCTGGAAGGAGACAATTTGACCGAGATATATATACTCATGGACATATTCAATCATCACACCCCTAACCGTTATAAGGTTATGCACTGTGGTGTTGGTCATGACTTTGGTTTTCTCCATGTTCATGTTGAGTCCGACCCCGAGGCTGGCTTGGCTCAGTTGTTCGAGCATGAGGCCTAACTCAGCTGCCGAATTAGAGAAGACAACAATGTCATCAGCGAATCGGAGATTAGTTAGTCGCGTTTCCCCAATAACAATGCCTTTGTCGCGCCAATCGTTATAAAGCTGTTGAAAAACATCTTCCAGCGCTGCTGTAAATAGTTTAGGCGATAGCGGATCTCCTTGTTTGACACCCTTTTGTATTGGAAAAGATGGACCTGTTGAGTGTAGTTTTATGGAAGCAGTGCTATTGATATATATGTTTTTAAGCAAGTGTATATATGTGTTATCAATTCCTTGTTTTTTAAGGGAGTCAAATATGCTTCTGTGAGATAAACTGTCAAACGCTTTGGAATAGTCAATGAATGCGAGATATAGAGGAAGATTAAATTCTTGGTGTTTTTCGATGATTTGGTTTATAGCGTGTAAATGGTCTGTGGTGGACAATCCGCGTCGGAAGCCGGCTTGTTCTGGCGGTTGGTGCATATCAAGTATACCAGATATTCTATTTTCTATTATTTTGATAAAAACTTTATATAAATGTGAAATAAGGCTAATAGAGCGGTAATTATTCAAATCTGATTTGGAACCTTTTTTGTGTAATAGAATTATTTCAGAATGACAAAAATTATGTGGAAAATTACCGGTTTGCAAAATTGTGTTAAACAGTTTAATGATATACGGCAGTAAAATTGGCTCGCCGATTTTTAACGATTCTGTTGTAATGCCATCGTGGCCTGGGCTTCTATTGAATTTCAAGCTGGTCAATGCTCGATGAACTTCGGAATCAGTGACCATGGGAAAATCGTTTGGACAAGATTAGGTTTCGTTTCTAAGTGGATCATTCCCTGAGTATAGTGATCTATAATATTGAGAGCATATTTCAACAACTTTTGCCCTGTCACTCTGCATCACACCGTTGCCATCCTTTAATTGTATAATTGAGGATCTGTTCGGGTTTATCCCACGTATTGCTGTTCTCAAGGAACTATTATTGTTTAAAGCGGTGTAAACTGTTTGCGTATTATGGGCTCTAACATCTTTACGGATGCTTCGCTTAACTCTTCTATCTAGCTCTCTGTAGTAGGTGGATTGGATTTACTATTTAGTGGATGGTACATTTCTGCCTCTCCTCAATTAAACTTATTGTGTGGTTTGTGAGGATTTTCTTCTTTTTTTTGACGTATTGTATTTTTTGGCTGGCTGTTTTGATAGCAACTTTAATGTTATTTTATTGATTTTCTATTGAATTATTTTCCGTACTATCTGATTCTAATTTACTAAAACTGTTTTGTAAATGCAGATCGAATTGTTCTTTGTTAGCTATAAGTATTGACTTATCTAGTTTTTTGTTCACGTGTTTAATCATTTTGCTTCGATGAATTTTCATATCAAATCTAAGTGTTACTCGTAATGGCCTGTGGTCTGAGCTAAATTTAATATTATTAATTGTTTCTATATTGTTAATTATGTGTTTGCTTGAGGAAAGACAGAAATCAATCTCGTTCTTTGTGTAACCATTTGGAGATAGCCATGGCAATTAAACCTAAATCCAATGTTTTTTAAAAGTAACTTGAACAAGTAAAGCAAAAAAGTATTCCGTCTACATAGCAAGACCTATTTTGTTTCTTGTTTAAGTATTTAAAAAGTACCGGCAAGCTAGAACTACATGTTCTCACCCACTTTCTCGGTCATTGACAGCAGTTTGTGTTAGTTCCAAAGGCTTTTGTGGCGCCATATTGTTTTATGTATTTTTATTTTATGTGTCGTTATATTCTCTAAGCGAACGACAATATTCATGCTCAATTTTATGTCAACGAGAAACTATATTAGCTTCAATGAATATATTCATATTTTAATGTAGAACAGTTGATAGTAACAAGCTAATTACCAATATTTAAGATTGTTTTATTCAGAAGTAGACAGAAGGTGAATCGCAATTTCAATTGAAAAATATTATATATAAATGTTCAGAAAATGGGTCTTTAACATTTAGCTCTAGCAGATGAGCTGTCGTATCAAAAATTTTAAAACGCAAAACGAAAATATCCTAAAGTAAGAGGTGGAACTCCGTTGCGACAATTGAGTAATGTTCAAGAAAGTATTTTATTTCAGATATATGTACAAAGACAGTGGTCTCCGCAATCCAGCATAATTTATGTGCATTTAAATGAAATCTTGACAGGTTTAAGGCTCGAGATTTGAATGGCAACGCAGGTTGAAATTTGAATATTATATGATCATCGGTATGAAGTTCTAGTTTCCATATTGGAGCTTTTGAATATGTTTAAAATTACAAGATTACTATACACTGAAATTGTTTTAAGAACATTTTTAGGTGAATTACTACTTTTGTAATATAACTATATAATAGGATACCACGTTTCTACTCGGAATTTCGGGAAATCCATTCCTAGTGCACCCCTATAACCCCCAAGGAACATACGTGTCAGATTTTAGCTGCCTGTGCCGTATAGTTTTGGCTGTGCGTTGTCTGTAAGTCAGTAACCCAACAAATTAGCCAATCAGAATCCTTTATTTGGTGCCCTAGTTTATGATACCTTCTGTGAAATCGCTATATGGATGTAAAATATTATTTAAAGTACAAAGCCATTGTTTCTTTTCTATCCACTGTCATATTAATTTGCATGTCAATGATCATATTACAATAGTCATCCTGATCAAATCTAACACTAACGTCTTGGATGCAACCGGGATAACTTTAGGACGATGATGATGATGCGTTGCATCATACTTCTTGCATTCTGCAAGAGTTTACTTTGATATTTGATGGAAGGCTAGTGTTTTATTTTTACTATATTAACCAGCCAAAGAAGCTTAAATTATAACGTAAATGTTAGCGTGTACGCCTCTTAGTGCTACATAATTATTCGCATATATATATATTAACATATTTTAAATTACTTTAAAATTAGATATTTGATCAATTTGGCGACTGAATTGTTTTGGAATTTCACTTAAATATAATAATAATTTTATAAAGCTAGAGAGTTAGTTTGTTTGAACAAGCTAATCTTAGAAACTACTTGTGTTGCTAGCCCAACTATCCAAGAAGCCGATGGACTATAATAATATAACATCACGCTATAAATCACGGTTATGGTACAGTAGCCATAAATAACGTGCATGTAATGGCGGCTCAGCTAGTCAGTTAATGACAATAGATAAGTTAATCTTTATTTATTTTTGCACAAAGCAAGTATGAAGTCACATTCTATCTTTATATTGCTTTTAATAAACCTTGTTGGAAGTAAAAACGCAGCACAAAGTTTCTTTAATGTTTATAATGTATTAAATTAAGTTGAGCTTAAAAGGACATTTTATACAGTTCAAGATAGTACACACACGGATGCACTTTAAAACATGATATTGTTGGAATAACCACAATATCAGAAGCTAGATTTTCAACATATTTAGAGCAACTACAAATTAATGGGTCTAAAAACAATAAAACAAGCAGGTTATCGATTATTAGGTTTTATTGTAGGGTATTATAAAAAGGAAACAAGTGCTTACTAATAATCATAGGTTACAATCATTTATTATCAGGCTTATCCGTTAGCATTTTACACAAATGTTTAAACTTTAATAGTGAGGCGCTTCAAGAGTAAAAGTACAGATGGAAAATACACTATCACAAATTAAATAAACCACCTTAAAGTAAAATAACTGCCACAGTTCAATATGTTGTATCGTATTTAGAGATCCATAATTAATTATACAAAATTGACTTACAGTAGGTCCTTCTGGGTTAAACTCACACTTATTAGAAAATACAACTTGTCGACTCGGTGGTCCGCGTTCGAATGGCCGGTCGCCCGATAGCTCCCTTGTCGAGCGCGCGAGTTTGCGTCACATTTTAGTTATCAATGCACAGACAACTTTGACATCTGTCACGTTGACACTTGTCACGCGATCAAAAAGGGAATGGTGAATCAAATTGTTGCCAGTATATTGCAAAATAATTATAGTATTAATTTATTGTTTTAATTTTATATATTTAAAATTCTAACAGACGGCTGTCCTGAGAAAGGAATGACCCCATTTCTTTGCGGCCATTCGAACACATTTGTATGCCCCTATACAAAACAATCGAGTTGCAAAATAAAGTAAAAGCTAGCGACTCATTTATTAATCTTAACATACTAATGTACTTAGATAAACATTTCTCTTTCTTGAACTGTAACTTGATTAAATTAGAGTTGTTTAACGTTTCGAATGTTGTACCCTTCTCTTGAATCACTTAGGGATTATTCCGATTACCGTGCTTATGTGGTAGCGGCGAGAATCTGAAACATAGCAATAAGATACATATAGTTAAGTTCTTTTATGCTTGAAGAAAAAAAAATGTATAGGCACATTTTTTTTATCTGGTTTAACTGTACTATATTGAAGATCATTTAAAGCATTAAATTAGAGATAGGTAGATATGGTAGATATGGTGATATTAGTTAACATTTGTATTGCTCCTGGGTCTACAGTTTTTTTTTTTTTTTTTTTTTTTTTTTTTTTTACCCCAATTTCTATTTGAGTATCGCTTGACTTAAAGGGAGAATGTAAACACCGTTTGTACCCCGGAGTCTTATCACTGTTATTGACTACCGTTTGTACTTCGGTCTCGGTTCATTATTAAAGAAAAGGGTGAACACCGCTTGTACTTCGGAATCTGTCACTGTTACTGACTACCGCTCGTACTTCGGTCTCGGTTCACTTATAGAAAGGGGTGAACACCGCTTGTACTTCGGAATCTGTCACTGTTACTGACTACCGCTTGTACTTCGGTCTCGGTTCACTTATATAGAAAGGGGTGAACACCGCTTGTACTTCGGAATCTGTCACTGTTACTGACTACCGCTTGTACTTCGGTCTCGGTTCACTTATAGAAAGGGGTGAACACCGCTTGTACTTCGGAATCTGTCACTGTTACTGACTACCGCTTGTACTTCGGTCTCGGTTCACTTATAGAAAGGGGTGAACACCGCTTGTACTTCGGAATCTGTCACTGTTACTGACTACCGCTTGTACTTCGGTCTCGGTTCACTTATAGAAAGGGGTGAACACCGCTTGTACTTCGGAATCTGTCACTGTTACTGACTACCGCTTGTACTTCGGTCTCGGTTCACTTATATAGAAAGGGGTGAACACCGCTTGTACTTCGGAATCTGTCACTGTTACTGACTACCGCTTGTACTTCGGTCTCGGTTCACTTATAGAAAGGGGTGAACACCGCTTGTACTCCGGAATTTGCCACTGTTACTGACTACCGCTTGTACTTCGGTCTCGGTTCACTTATAGAAAGGGGTGAACACCGCTTGTACTCCGGAATTTGCCACTGTTACTGACTACCGCTTGTACTTCGGTCTCGGTTCATTTCATGGAAACACTTACTGGCGAATAATGTCCACAATGGTCCAATACAGTCCAACAGTTACGCCAAGTCGGATCTGTAATGAGAGCTGGGAGAGGCACGGGAAGGAAAGTGAGGACAGTCATAAGTCTAACAGTTTGCCTGAACGATAAAGTCTGTGTAATGTAATAGTAAAATCTTAGGTTATATATATGTAAATAACAAGCATGTGGTATTTATAACTCGCGTAATAAATTCTATTTGAGTCAAGTCAATCAATATTTCTGTTTACTACGTTACCATTGATAAAGTCATTTTCTTCCCCGTCTGTGTCTTTAGTATCAGTTGTGGTATCATCATCTTCTAGGTCAGTATCATCACCATCAGTTTCTTTACTAGGTGCAAAAGTTATCCAACGTTTTAGCTGGTCTGCTGGATAAATACTTTTATAATTACGTTTTGAGTGACCTTTGATGCTTGATACTTCGTAACGATCATTATCTAAGATAGCTGTTATTTTAAGGGGGCCTCTAAATTTTGGACACAACTTTTTACTCTTGCCGTCAGCAGGGTTGTGATGGTTCGGTATCATTACTAAATCGCCTATTGCAAAGTATTTCGTAGGTGCCCTATTGCTGTCGAATCGCTTCTTCATATAGTCTTGACTCTTTTCTGTGTATTCTACAGCTGTTGACCGTATTTTATCTCGAGATGAACCCGGTTCCGTTGTTTCCACTGAGTCATTTAATTCGACTAATATAGGACCTTCTCTAGGACATATTGTACGGCGACCGAATACTATTTCGGACGGAGATTTACCAGTGGTCTTGTTAATAGTATTATTTAGACTCCATTGTAATTTACCTACTCTTACGTCCCAATCACGTTCATCTTGGTCAAAATTAGTAGTAGCTAAAGAGTCAAGGATTGTACGATTATATCTTTCAATCTGCCCATTGGCTCGCGGTGTTGCTACGGCATTTAGTATATGTCTTGCCCCGATATATTTTACAAAATTTGTGAATGCCGCAGAAGTAAAACTAGTGCCGCGATCGGTAATAATAACATTCGGGCTACCTATCGTATCAAATATGTCTTCTAATATTTTAATAGTCGTTTTAGTCTTTACATCTTTTACAGCTCGAATAAAAATAAATTTACTGAATCCATCGATTATGCCCAGTATATAGGAATTCCCCTTTTTACTTCTCACAAATGGTCCCAGGTGGTCCAAGTGAAGAGTGTGGAATGGAATATTTCCTTTGGGTATTGGATGTAGGTAACCAGTAGGTTTCTTAGAAGATGCCTTATTATAAGCGCAATTTAAACATGCCTCCACATACTTGCGAATGAAACGTTTCATTTTCGGGAACCAGTAATCTTGTCTGATTTTATCAAGTGTCTTCTCGACTCCAAAATGGCCCATCTCGTCATGACATAACTGACAAATACGCCATCGCGCCCCATTAGGTACCACCCATTTCTTTTGATCTCCTACTACCCTATAAACTTTATCGTCATGTAGGGCAAAATTGGTGAAAATGTCTTTAACTTCCTTTTGGTTACTCTGCAAGATCAATTTGATATGTTGCAGCTTAGGATCGGACATTTGAACCGTTTGTAGCCAATCAGTTGTACTAATTTTCATTATTTCGTACTCCCTCGCGTCTAAAAGTCCTTGGGAATCTGGCTTATCAACAGGGTTTCGGCTCAGCGCATCGACATGCCTCATGTTGTCACCTGGCCTGTATTCTATAGTGTAGTCATATTCCTGCAGTAGCAGCCACCATCTTGCTATGCGGGGTACGAGATCTCGTTTAGTTAAGGTGGTTCTAAGAGCGTTGCAGTCCGTATACACTTTGAATGGTATACCAATAAGATATATACGGAATTTCTTAAGCGATAGGACAACAGCAAGAGTCTCCAATTCGTAAGAATGCAAGTATTCTTCATCTTTAGAAGTTTGTTTACTAAAGTATGCGACAGGCTTAGGAGGAGACCGTTCATCAGGCCTTTGCAACAAAATTCCGCCTACTCCTAACTTGCTGGCATCACAATGCACCTCCGTTATGTAAGTTGGATCATATAGTGCCAATATGGGATGTTCGGTTAATTTTGTTTTAATTATACGAAATGCTTCCCCTTGGGAACTACCCCAATCCCATGGAGTATTTGCTTTTGTTAAGGAAGTTAAAGGTTTAGCTATACTGGCAAAATTCGGTACAAAACGTCTAAAAAAACTGGCAAGACCAACAAATTGACGGACTTGATGAACGTTGCTGGGTGTCGGAAATAATGCGACGGCCTCAGTCTTTCTACTGCCAGGCCTAAGGCCATCTTTGGAAATCTCATAGCCTAAGTAGTCTAACTTTGTTTCAAAGAAATAACATTTTTCGATATTTAAAGTTAAGCCGGCTACACGGAGACAGCTAAGGATTTTTGCTAATTTTTCTAGTCCATCATCCACATCAGTCGAGGGGGACAATATGTCATCCATATAAGGTAGAGCCAGGTCGAATCTATCTTTTCCCAAGGTTTTATTGATCATATGTTGGAAAACCGCTGGCGCGTTAACCAGACCGAACGGCATTCGTGTATATTCGAAATGTCCGTCGGGAGTTACAAAAGCTGTTAGATGCATAGAGTCTGCTGCCATTGGAATTTGATAATAGCCAGATTTTAGGTCTAAACTTGTAAATAGTCTTTTACCGTTAAGTCTGTCTAACTGGTCATCAATAACTGGCATAGGGTAAGAATCTTTTACGGTCTTTTTATTAAGTGCCCTATAATCCACACATAAGCGATAGTCATTGTTTTTCTTCTTTACTAAAACGATCGGACTCGCATAAGGAGAATTGGACTCTTTAACAATCTGGTTATCAAGAAGTTCATTTACAAGTTTCTGAACTACTATGCGTTCGCTATATGGCAACCTATAGGGCTTATACGAAACTGGCGAGTCATCACTAAGTGTAATGTGCATTTCCGAAATAGTTGATGTTCCTAGTTCACCGACATTCAAGGCAAAACAGTCACGGTATTTATTAATCAAGGTTAGTAGTCGTTGTTTTTGTTCATCTGTAATCTCGGAACCAATCTTTAGCATATCTAGTGTCAAGGGGGCAGGATCTATAGGTTTGTCAATCGTCAGTTTGTAGATCCCTAATTTTTCAGTCTTTTGGAAGTCACCATATATGTCACGAGATATTGGTAATAGGTTGGCTCTTGCAACGAGCTTTCCTTTATTGATTATGTGTTTGTTTCCCGAAAGATTTATAACTAGTATTTTTCCTGACCCATTTGTAACTGGGAATAGACCGTGAGGAATTATTATCTCTTTATCAGTCTTAAAACTAGTACTCCCTGTTAAATATATTAAACCCGTGTGATTATTTCCTAAATAGATATCTACACCTACTATTCCACTAATCTCTATATCAGATTTAACATAAACTTCCGATTTTTCAGCTTCGGCCGTCTCTGAATAAAGCATCAGGCTATTACTAGTTTTATAAACTTGCACTTCGGGGATCTCAGTAAGACTTTGACCAATAAGTACATCCGTGTTAATAAACTCATCATTTACGATAAATGCATCTACTACAGCAGTAACAAAATCCACGCTTATTTCAACAGACACTTTGCCTAATGGAGAAATTGCACCTGCTGCGAAACCTTTTAAAAGAGGTAATCCCTCTTTTGAGATATCTAGTTTTAAGTCCATTGCTACATTCTGTTTAATAAGCGTGCATTCGCTACCGAAATCAACATATGCAGTTTTTTGTATGCCATTTAACGTAATGTTCTTATTATAAATATTTTTAGTAGGTTTGCAGGATTCAATTAGCAGTACCTTATTAACATGATTAGGGGCATTTTTACTATCCTTATTCTCGTCCCGATCTGCATCGCGCTTACAATATTCTGCTAGGTGTCCCATTCTACTACATTTTGTGCATTTTTGTAGTGGTTTTGTGCATTTCGGTACAGTATGCCCAGGTTCAGAACAATTATAGCAATTTACTTTGAACGAGGAGCTTTTATTGTTACGTGTACCCTCTTTCCATTGTGTAGGAGTTTTCTTTACCTCTTTTACAACTTTACTAGAAACACTGCGTAAATATTTGAGTAATCGACTTGGTCGTTTGAAATCAGAGCCCAACGCATTAAGGCGGATGTTATTATCGTATATGCCCTGCACAATACAGTCAACCGCATCTTTACCCTTGATTCTGCAATGATTAACTAGCTTGGCTTTATCATAAAAATACTCTTCTAGGGTCTCGTCCCTCTTACTCTTCCTTTCTAACATTTCAGTTAGTTTATCAGCGTAATTTCGATTATCGGGAAAACTTTTTAATAGCTTGGCCTGCCACTCCCGCCAATTTAGCCTTACAGATGATAAGCCCTCGTACCATTTGCGTGCCAGACCAGTGAGCTTAGGCAACGCATTATAAATAATTTCTTTATCACTCCAATTGTATATATGAGCCGTCTCATTAACCTTTTTTAACCAGGATACCATTGTTTGATTTTTCTGTCCCGGATCAAAGTTAGGTATAACATCCTTAGCACCTACATAATAGCTTTGATCACGTTTATTGATTGCGTCGATTAATTTTACCATAACATCAGCTTCCTTTGTTTTAACATGATTGGCGTTTCGTACTGGACGTGTATTAGTATAGTGCAAACTACTCCCATTGCTATCCGATCCAGATGAACTAGACGCAGTAATTCTGCTTGAAATAGAACTTCTGCTGTCATGTTTAGTCTTGTTTCTTGACGTGCGTTTGCGCCGAGAGTGTCTTTTGTTCCTACGAAGACGCGACCGTGATCGTCTCTTATGCGATCCAGACGATTGCGACTCTGTATTGCATGAATGTCTTATAGATCGTGCACGTCGAGAGCGTGATTTACGCCTTAGCGAACCGCACCTACGTCGTGAAAACTCCGAATCGGAGGATCTAGAGCTATCAGTAGTGTTGCTATGTGTTATGGACCGCGAGTGTACCCGAGCACGTTTAGCTCTTCGAGAACGACCCAGATTTTTCCTTTTCCTGGATTTACTCCGACGCTTATCTGGACGTGGAGGTGTATAACCTTCCTTATCAGACATCGTTGTAGTATAGATGTATAATTCTTAAGTCTAAATTCAAGGAAAAAGGAAGATAGAAGTCACGTTAAAGGAAAGGGGTTGGGTAAATATAGGATACAAATGATATATTAGAATACGAATAACAAAAAAAAATAACATGTTATAGATACGATAACATAAATGCAGTATGTCACAAGACATTTGTGAAATTATAGCTCATATATATCTGAAGAATGTCTCAGAAGCAAAATTAAGTAACCAAATATTAATACATCGCCTAAATACCATACAAAACCATTTTTGTCACATTGAGAATAATGTAAATATAGTTTTCATTCGCTGTATGGCAATATATAATGTATGTTTTTAATGTGTGGTAAACTCCGTGAGAGATTAACTATTCGTTTATCCAATTAACAACACTAATAAATCATAGGTTATGGTTGAATTCAAAGGCTTAGTTACCGGACACGGCTTGCAAACACGTTCAAGTTTTATACTTAAAAGAGTGCGAGTAACCCCAAAAGAAAGTCCGTGCCCATCCAGAGAGTGGTAACCAACAGGATTTGCACGAATCAATACAGTGCACCTGCACATACCTCCATAGAGTAGCCATGGCAAAGTATTCGCAAGGGCACCACAACTATGTAGGTTAACCATTGTTGGCTTATTCTACATACGTGCCCATCCAGAGAGCGGTAGCTGCAACAGGATCTGCACGAATCAATGCAGTGCACCTGCGCATACCTCCATAGAGTAGCCATGGCAAAGTATTCACAAGGGCACCACAACTATCTAGGTTAACCATTGTTGGCTTATTCTACATACGTGCCCATCCAGAGAGCGGTAGCTGCAACAGGATCTGCACGAATCAATGCAGTGAACCTGCACATACCTCCATAGAGTAGCCAGGGCAAAGTATTTGCAAGAGCACCACATAACTATTTAGGTTAACCGTTGTTGGTTTAGTAACCTACACCCACATCGCGTGCGTTTCGACTTCATCGTGCCTGCAAGCCGACACTGAACCAAAACAATATGATAAGAAATTGTGTAGTACCACCTTATTAGAAATCAGTCACATAGGAATAACACAGAGCGAAATTATTTAACTAGTCCTGATTAACCTATTTAAATTATTCTGTGGCAGTTATTTTACCAAAATGGCAAATAATATAAGATAAAGATCACATTGCTTTATAGGAGGGCGCTGCCAATCCCACTTCTGACTTGTTGGAATAACCACAATATCAGAAGCTAGATTTTCAACATATTTAGAGCAACTACAAATTAATGGGTCTAAAAACAATAAAACAAGCAGGTTATCGATTATTAGGTTTTATTGTAGGGTATTATAAAAAGGAAACAAGTGCTTACTAATAATCATAGGTTACAATCATTTATTATCAGGCTTATCCGTTAGCATTTTACACAAATGTTTAAACTTTAATAGTGAGGCGCTTCAAGAGTAAAAGTACAGATGGAAAATACACTATCACAAATTAAATAAACCACCTTAAAGTAAAATAACTGCCACAGTTCAATATGTTGTATCGTATTTAGAGATCCATAATTAATTATACAAAATTGACTTACAGTAGGTCCTTCTGGGTTAAACTCACACTTATTAGAAAATACAACTTGTCGACTCGGTGGTCCGCGTTCGAATGGCCGGTCGCCCGATAGCTCCCTTGTCGAGCGCGCGAGTTTGCGTCACATTTTAGTTATCAATGCACAGACAACTTTGACATCTGTCACGTTGACACTTGTCACGCGATCAAAAAGGGAATGGTGAATCAAATTGTTGCCAGTATATTGCAAAATAATTATAGTATTAATTTATTGTTTTAATTTTATATATTTAAAATTCTAACAATATGCAGCATAATATGTTTTAATAATAATTTCATTTTATACAGACATCCAACAACTTCATCAGCCATTTTTACGGCATAAGTGCAATGCTTAAACTGCTTAAAGGAAAAATAATAAAAACGCCGATCTTTTCAAAGGCCCATGTTTGACATATACATATAATTGTATAAGTCTTAGTTCATAAAAATGTCTAAAATCACAACATCAGACATTGAGATTTGTATAATTTGAAGGTCGTTTCTCAAATTCAATTAAACTTTTAGTGAAATCAATTTTAGAAACAGGTGTTTAAAAATATTCATGCTTATAAAAATATTGCCTTAGTATTATAAGATCTAATTTGTTCAGCAAACAAAGTGTAATATTAGAATTTTCATATTATTGGAATAAAACATTATACCCACGTAAATTGTTTTAATATCAGCCCTTGGCTTCACTCGCATGCTATTTTGATGTATCAAATTATTGCAGTGTCATGAAAGTTCGTTCCATAGATTTTGCGGGAATAAGTTACAATCATCCAAACATACCATCAATTCTTTTTGAAAAACTTTCGTGTTTATTTTGCAGCAAAATATTATTAAAATTTTACTTATTTCTTCCTTATAACTGATTTAAAAGTCAGCTATCACACAATCACTACTAATATCATTATTTTGCAGCGCATGTTTCTGATTTATTTCATAAGAGATTGCCGCATCTGCAGTGACCCATTTTCCATCCAAGCTTTCTCGAACTACATTCACAGTTAATTGTTTTTCTTATAGCTTAATATAAGAAGTCGATAACTGGAAATCTTGCAATATTACTAACATAAATATAATTCATATCTTTCTCGTGAAACATTTGCTTGGCCAAAATGAATTTTCGGGACAAAATATTTTTGGCAAGAACTCTTATTCGTACGAATAAGAGTTCTTGCCAAAAATATTTTGTCCCGAAAATTACAGTACTGTAATCATTTTCTTTATATAGCTTTTTTGTATAATCTACGTGAAATAAATGGGTTATGGCTTTTTCTTAGATACGATGCGTATAGGGATACGATTCACTGAAGCTGATTTCTGAAGTTCTTGAGTCAGTATCAGCTAGACTTTGTTTTGTTATGTCTGTATTTGTAAATGGGAAATTTTTTGATGTCGTAGGCAACATTATTTGTTTAAAAGCAGCAATAGCGTTCAGTAATTGGTCTCTCTTGAATAACCATGAAATTGAATTGAAAATAAATCCCTTTTAGCACTCCGGGCATCTACTACATAGATAAGTTAGATTAGTACCACCCACTTATAAATATACATTAATATTAAACTCAATGATTTCTATGACAAATTGCTTGTGTAAAAATCTTCAGGTCACATTATTCTATGCATGCCCAAATCCTAAAAATTGGCATGTTGTACTGAAGTGGCTGCTTGTCTCTGGCTCCAAGTATAATCACTTAAAAAATCTCCTTCTAGCTAAGCAAATGATTATTTTTGGAGCAGGTTTACGACAATAATATTTATATAGACCAAGGCGTGCCCAATGTTCGTTAACTTTCGGAATAATATTGGTGTTAAGATAAAAACGAGAAGTGTATTAAATGACCTCGACCATTCCTTTCAATCTTGACCTTAAACTCTTTTGGCACAGAAACCAAAATTTCTGCTTCCTTAAAACATAATGTAATGCAAGCACCAATATACAAATATAATAATGTTTCCTCTCGCATGTATCCGTTCAGATATTGCCATATCTACAGTACAATATTTTGTACTGTTATGCAACTGCGTTTCAGACTTACATAACGATGCACTTGGCACCTCCTACGTGATCTTCGATACAAGCTCTCCAAATACATATTCAAAATTTAATACCCGAACTACTCAGACAATTCAGAATATAATTCAGTATGGAATTGCATTCAAAGATGCCACAAAGTCTACAGTAGTGGCGGCTAAGATAAATCATCATCATCATTATCATCAGCCTTTAACAGTCCACTGCTGGACTAGGCCTCTCCTTTGAAAGGAGGAATTGGCCTACTATACCACGCTAGCCAAACGGGTTGGTATAGGGTTTGTATCAAGTTTTCCATCTCTTGCAGTGCTGTTCTCTGCATTATATGCTCCCTCTATCGGCTCTTACGATTCCCATGGGATGATACGGGGTGGTGACAATCCGTATTCTTAATCCGTCACCACACGGACAGATAAATGTGAAGATAATAATCGCTTAGAGTTTTTCTTTGTAGATTAATACGATTTTTAACTAGCTGTTCTCAGATCTAGCGCAGAAATTTTATGAACGGAGATATTTTGCGTTAAATATAACGACTTTTATTATTCAATCGAAAAAAAGAACTAGGCCATTATGTAAACAATGACCTTTACCATAATCAAGATTATGGTAATTGTTAAAGATTAAGTCAACGTGAGCATACTGGAGATGCCAATATACTGTCATAATTAATTTGAGTCATGGAGATGGCTTTTATCCAAAAGTACAAGATTATAGGTTGAGATGATGGTTGTAAGCTATGGCAGATTTTTAGTTCAGTGCACTAAAAGCGTCTTAAAAACTCATTGCAACCAAAATTCATGAAATATTTTTATACGCTTTTCCATATTTTAGTCGAATTTATATAGGGCTCGATAAAAAGATTAAAATTAAAAATAGCTATTATGTTAATTGATTTCCGTATTTTCGTAATGGCCATTTCTTTGGTTTGTCAGAAAGCCACAAGGTTGCCAGAGTAAATAATAATTTTTCCAAGAGAGAATCATGAATGTTTTTTTATAGATTAAGAGTTTTTAATTGTTCATTAATATGACTAATACTATTTTTTGCTTGTTACGTCTATTTTTATGCGGATTTTAAATAAAGTACATTATTAAAAACTCCTTTCGACATTTAAAGTAGGACTGGGCGCTGACTAAAAGACTGCCCATCAGAGCTATAAAAAATACAACATGACATTTGACATTTCGATTTCGATTTTTTTCACATCTCGCTAACGCCGCCGCGCTTGTTTGTTTGTGTTCTGAGTGTTTTCGTTGCTTTTACCCAGTTTTCTGTATTCTTTTTGACCCGGACTGCTCAAGGACTCTGTTTTCGCTTCTTGTTATAATTATGACTCGGACTGTTTATGGACTCTGATATTGCCTCTTTGTGACTTGTGCGAGCTTAAGGATTCCGATAATGCCCTGTTTCTTGGATATTGTTGTGTACCCGGTTTCTACAGCCAAAATGAGTGGTCGTGGTCATGGCCACGGCAGATCCTTTATGACCCCACGGATTTTATGTATTAACTGTAACATGCGTACGCTAGAATGTTGCGCTCATGTAATGTCCATCGTTTGGTATTTGGGATGGGCTAGACACCAAGAAAATATCTTTGCACCAGCTGCCTTTTTTAGATGATGTGCTAGTTATAGAGGATGATGAAGAATAAAATATTGTAAAATGAAATCTTGTGTTTTGACTATCCACCCTACCTTTTTTGCATACACATTAGGGAACCTGAAACATATTTTTATCCTCGGTAATCATATGTAAGTAACACGTTAAGAAACCGTTGTCAGTTCATGATTTACTACTATTTTACACGACTGCCCAAAAAGGTGGTGTATTTTTTTTGTATAATATAAATATTTGTATAACAAAATATTTAGTAATCATAAATCATATTTCATTTATTCATGCACCATAAAATAAATAATAGATACGGTTATCCGCAAAAAGCTTCGTCAAAATGTCACAGAGAATTATCAGCAACATGCTTCACAGAAACTCACATACATGAACTCTAAACCCACTTAGGGTTTAGAGTTCATGTATGTGAGTTTCTTAATGGCGCCATAACTTCTAAATGGCTGAACCGATTTCGATGAGTGGGCTATTGTTAGAATCCTCACGTGACATAGGCTATATATTTTTTAGGAAATCAGTCGTGTTTTATGTTTCTTTGAAAAACGTGCAGTATGTAAATAAATAGTCAATATTGATAGCAGATGTTTAAAGCTGCATTAGAGCATCTGATTTTAACGACATATCTATGTATGTCATGATAACAGACTTGTCTCTCTACGCACAGAGGAGCTTAAGATATTTTGTGATCACAAATCCAAGAAGTGTCCACACCTGGGGTTGCTTAACTTGCGTAATCGTTAATATTGTTTACTAGTGGGCATAATTAATAGTATTATGCCATCGAGCTCCTTCAGTGTTATTTACCAATAAATTATTATTTGATTCAGCAATATACTAAATAGATGGTTAATAATGACATAACCTATAAAACTTCTAAGCATAATAACTCAAAAACCTGGCCTCCTATACATACGATTTTTTTACCCTTAGAATCAGCAATATATATTCTATCAAACAAGGTATATTTCATTTATAGATGCTAACTTTAGTGATTAACTAAAATGATGTATGGGAAGCTGCCATAGCTCTTTACCTACTACCTAGTTTACAATATTTGATAGGTGACATTGCCTAGAACTATACTTAAAGGACCAAAGTTCAGTTCAGTTCTCGATTATTGTCGTTGAAAGTTACACTAACTCAAACTCGCAATTATTTCTTCATAACAAAGTCACTCTAATGAATATTAATTATAATTATAAAGTTCACTGAAGTTACATGCAAAGTTACACCTTCAGGGAAAGATGAGTCACAGTTTATTAGTCATATCTTTGACATATCAACAAGACACTATTTCAAAAGCAAAATTTATTCTCTGCGTCATTAAAGTCTCCAAGCAGATTATATTAATTCTTCAACAAAAAATAATTAGAATCACTATGATTGATAATGACTGACCAACAAAAATTTCGTAATCTACAAAAGATATAAATTTTCGCCAGAGGGTTCATTTTTTAAGATCAATTTAAGGGGACTGAAAACGGCTGTTGACGACGATGCTTAAGATATAAATAGGAGAAAACATTTAATAACAAGAGGTTATAGGTTTTTTTATCGTGACATTTTTGGCTTCCCTCCTTTTTTCGTTTTTTTCTGTTTAAATATGATTTATAAGACAATCTATTATGTGGAATTTCCATGAGATTTTTTGTGCACAAAAGCAGTTATTTTTGGCGTATCTAATTAACTTTATTTTTGCGCATCACTTCCTTCAGTTTAAATAATTTTGAGCCAATTTGTGAGTTGCTTTGTCGACATAATATATATTTTAGCTTGGAGTAGAGATTGTGTAAGAGAGATAGAGAGAGAAAATCTGGAGTACAAAATTTGGTTCAAAACTGGGTGGTAAAGCTATTGCTTTACTACTCGGTCTTGGTCCAAATTTTGTATCATCATCATTCAGCCCTTTATACTGTCCCACTGCTGGGCCTCTTCTCTCTATGAGAAGGGTAAGGCCACCATGCTGGCCAAGTCCGGGTTGGCAGACTTCACATGTCCTTAGAGAGCTTTATAGGAAACTCTCAGGCATGCAGGTTTAATCACGATGTTTTCCTTCTCCGATAAGCAAGCGATAATTAACAGTTTAATACGCACTTAACTTCGAAAAGTCATTGGCGCGTGCCGTGGATTCGAACTCGAGACTCTCTGCGTAGCAATCTGTCGGTCTCTCCACTAGGTTATCGCTGCTTTAAAAGTGTGCAAATTGTGCAAGTGTTGCAAATTTCGTACTAGGTAGTCATAGTAAGTATAATAAATGATTAAACGAATGGCGCAGTGGTTTAAGCGTGGCCTCTCCGTTTAACATTGTACTCTGTGTTGTGAGTTCGATCCTCGCTCAACACTTACTGCGAGCCACAAATTGTTGTTTAGATCCCGAGTGTTCTCTGTGTCCGTTCATTGAATGATACAAAAGTTTCCTGAAATACTTGATTAATTTATCCCTTGACTCTAAAAAATGACGAATGCTGATAGAATTTGAAATTAGGAGTGAAATTATAAATGTATTTTAAACAGTGTGTCAGTTAGATGTATTATGTTATTTTCCCACTTATTTGTTTTGCTAACTAAACTCACTATTAGAAGCAAAACTATTAGAAGAATTAAGGATAATTAGATCAGTTTTTTTTTATTACATCAATTTCAATTAATCAATTTCAATTTCAATCACTAATAAAAGACCCAAACCGAATTTATTGGCATACATATTAAGATTAATGAATTCAAAAGGTAACAGCTTCACTATCGTTTCACTCAAAAAAGAAACTATGAAATGAACTGTTTTCTAATCGATGGCAATTCAACTATGTGATTCGCTTACAGATAATGCATTCAGCCATTATCGAACTTACAAAACTTTCGCACGAACATAAATACTCAATAATTATAATAATAATAAAAACAGGCGTTGCAGGAGCGCTTCTTTGGCCGCCTGAGAAAAATCTTAAATTTTATCAGGTGGCAACAGGGTGCGTGCCTGTAACGGTTGGGCCATGCCAGTCTTAATGTACTCCTTCGGCATACTTAGATGGACTCAAACAGAACTTGATGCCTTGGATAGATAAGTCCGTTGTCTACTGACTACATACCGGATGCATCACCCGCGGTCGTCAGTAATGAGATTGTACATCCCGCGGAAGTGCGGGGGTCGCGGCTTCTCAAGTGCCAACACCCTCCATAACCACGAGGTGTGCAATCTCAGGGAATATTTTCTCAGCACTAACGCTGGTGTTTACCGTGATGTGGTCACTGTGGATAACGGGCTTACCCCGTTGGGTCTGGCTAAGGAGAACTGGCGCAAACCTGCCGTACTTAGTGTTGAGGAGCGCAAGGAGGTCTGAAAAGGTAAAGAGCTGCATGAACGTTTTTGTCGGGCCCTGCATAGACCCGATGTAGACTTACCAGCTTCTATATCCTGGCTACGTTTTCAAGATCTTTTCGCCGAAACAGAAGGTTTTGTCTTTGCGATTATGGACGAGATTGTATATCCTTAGGGGTGGGACGGTTGACATAATTATGTCGGGCATGTCACCAGCCTGGTGAATCCCTCAGACATATAGTATCTGGTTGTTCTCGTCTTGTCAACGGCGAATATTTGCACAGGCACAACCAAGTAGCTAGGATCATTCATCAGCAACTTGCCTTAAAGTACAATCTTGTAGACTCTGAGATACCGTACTACATGTATGTGCCCGACCCAGTTCTTGAAAATGGTCGTGCCACCATATATTGGGATCGATCTATCCTTACTGATAGAATTATTGTGGCTAACAAGCCAGACATAGTAGTGATAGATCGATCTAAGCGCCTTGCAATGATCATCGATGTCACCATTCCCCATGACGAGAATCTCGTGAAAGCCGAGAAAGATAAACAAATAAAATATTTGGATTTGGCTCACGAGATTGTCGACATGTGGGATGTGGACTCGGCGATCATTGTACCGATAGTCGTCTCAGTTAACGGTCTCATTGCCAAGAGCCTCGATCACCACCTCAAGAGGCTCGCGTAAGACGGTTGGATTAAATCCTCTATACAGAAGGCAGTATTGCTGGCCACGGCTCGTATCGTCATGAGGTTCCTCTCTATGGAGCCCTAACCACCGGTAACTTGGTCCCTGCACCCGATACCGGTGAGCCCCGTAATTTTATTTTATATTTCTTTTTTTTTTTCTAAATCACATAAAAATTTAAAATATAATTTATGAGAGAATGTTTGAATAAAGAGATTAATAATTATATTCTACCACATTCACACAACACCTACTTGGCGCAGCGGCAGTGTAAGCGACTGCTACGCTGAAGGTCGCGGGTTCGATTCCCGCTCAAGTCAAACATTTGTGTGCATGAATATGGATGTTTGTCTTGGTCTGGATGTTTCTATGTATAATATGTATGTATTTACAAAAAAGAAGTATATAAATGTATGTTTATCCATTATCTAGTACACATAACACAAGCTCTGACTAGCTTGGGACTAGATGGTGATGTGTGTACCTATGTGATAGAATATTATTATTATTATTTCAATTACCCCCCACCAGTTCTTCATCCCTAGGTATCGTGCTTTCCTTAAATTTGTCATAAAACTTTTTCACCGAGATAAAACTCTGTTAATGACACTCGTTTTCTGATATTTTAAATACGCCAACTTTCAACTTGTTTTCTTCACCCCTTGTTATTTCATTTACTTTCATAAATTTTGCATTCCACATTTTGAAGGAAAAAGAAAATGTAGACGAAATATGAAAAAATACAATAACCTACGAGATAGATACGAATATACAATACTTAAAGAAAGGACGAGTAGATTATTTAAATGTTTATACTACAAATACATACAAAGCGCTCAAAATCGTGTTTCTAAGGACCCATAGTACTTTTGGCAATATGTAAAATATAAAAGAAATATTAGGCTACAATTCCTAGACAGATGACTTAGGTAAAATAAAAAAAACCACCAATGATGGAGAAGGAGAAAATATTGCAAACTTATTTGCTGAAAGTTTCTCATCTGTATTCAACCCTAAAATCGGTAGTAGACAGCACTTCAATGTTGAAATTCACACAAACAGTAACAGTAGTTTACATACAATATATATCACTACCTTTTAATTAGTACAAAAACTTTAAGGACATATTAGCGAAGGCATTATTATTATGTATGTGACATAAGAATTTCATAATATCTATAAATAGCCAAGTTATAATCATTTGTTATTTGTAGAAAATCTCACCAAAATCATAGACATATTTTACAATCCATTCACTACTTCATTGATAGTGTTTACTTTCCATCCTACTCTTACGCATTCTTTCCGTCGCACTCATAATGTACCTACATTATGAGTGCGACGGAAAGAATGCGAAAGGCTACCTAGCCTTAGACAATAAAATGAGGCAAAATAATCAGTGTAGGTAGATCCTTTTTAATTTTCTTAATTCTACCCTCTCATTCATAGTTTATCCGGGCTTAGGACCGGCAAAATTTACCGTTTAACAAGTAATTAAATACGAAGGTATGTAATTAGAATGCAAACACATACCAAAATAAAAGAAGGTATTCTGTAATAAAAGAAAACAGTAATTTTGGCGAATTTATGAAGTTAGAATCATCTGTCATTTACAAATTATTTTATCATCATCATGTCAGCCTAGAGACGACCACTGCTGGACATAGGCTTCCCTCAAGGTTCTCCACACAGACAGATTTTGAGCCGCCCGTCTCAAATTACTATTTACTTAAGTAGGTATTATTTACTAAACTTACAAGTATTTCCCTTGTCCTTCAAAATGTCCACCACCATTTACAATACACAGATCACAGTCTTTTCACTTCGTCAAAAGCGTCCAATATGCGCTGTTTTAATTGTTTGATACTAGCCGGCTTACTTTTGAACACTCACAAAATGATGCCCATGGGTACACCGCTGCACTCGCGATTCTTCCACTCAAAAAGTAAGCACGAAGCATAGCTACATACTCCAGTGATATAATGAACTGATAACCCATCGCGTCGGGAAAACGTAGACAAACAAATTGCAGCGAAAAAATCGATAGGTACGATCTCGTCCGCTAGCAATTTAGCACTGTTTGTGGCATCCGAGCGCGGCGCGCGCGCAGTGGGACAGGGGGGAATTTATCAATGGAATAGTTTACAACTAATAGTTCAAGAGTCGGTCATAGTCTTAGTTATGCATTAACCAATTATTACGTATTTTGTGGACAGTTTGAGACAGTTTTGGGACTTAGTGTTTTTATTTTTAACTACATAAATATGATCAGTTAAAGATACTTAGTGCCCCGTTAAATTTTTTGTACTAATTAAAAAACAGTTGTGTATATCTTCAAAAATAAAATAAAGAAAAATTGCAACAACTTAATGTTTCGAAGGGCCCAGGTTGTGATGTTATACCGCCACTTTTCCTCAGGGAGTGTGCTAGCCAACTATGTAAGCCATTATTCATACTTTTTAACAGGTCGCTGACTGAAGGTGTTTTTCTGGCAGAATGGAAAAAAACACTAGTTATACCTATACTGCCGTCATATGGAAAAAGGGCGCTTCTACATACAGTTGAAAACGGAGAAAAAAAATATTTTGTGATTTTGAAATGAAAAACGTTGCTGCTTAGTAGAAAATAGGTATTTTAATAAGTTTGCAATTCGAAAACTTGTATACTAAGGTAGGCTATCAGAACATATGAATATAATTAAATTTTATAAGTATTATTTATTAGAAAAACGCGATTTTCCTTTTCTTTTTAGAAAAAAAAATCCAATGAAATCCGCAATACTTCATTGAAAAGACGTTTCTGGCTAGATACGACTTTTCAACGTACTAATTTTTGGAACGCTTTTTCATTGAATTAAAATGTGATTCGGGCTAAATAAAAAAGGGCGTATTTAGCCATTTACTACTTTTATTCTAAGTATTGCGACACCAATCTTAAGATAATTTTTATATAAACGCCCTCTATTTTTTGTTATTAATGAGCAATCTTTAAGTTTAAGGATATTTTTCTATGATGGTTTGATAATAATACGAAAATAATTTTTATGCAATTAAATTGTATTCACCTTAAAAATCAAATTATTATTTATTACACACATGTTTATATTATAATGAATAGGAACATAAACACAGTTTTGTTAATTACTAGTAGGTTGTTCACTAACACCTAATTTTTAAATAATATGACTTTCTTTATCAAAAATAAATACAAAGTAAAAGTTGAATGTCACTTCTTTAACAATCTTATTTACCTTAAAAAACTTGTAATTTAACTCAAACAGGTGTTTATATTAGAACTAATAGGAATCATAATCACAGTTTCGTTTCATTGACTTGCAATCTACTCGCATTTATTTCTCAATAAAAAATTCATAGTATCCAAATTAAACCAAAATGTTTCTTCTTTAATACACCCATTGTAATTAAAGATCTAATTCTTAAAAACTAATGACTTCTCAATAAAAAAATAATTGTGTCCAAAATATCTCTCTAACAATTATTACAATACTAATCAAATATAAAATGTACTCAAAACTACTTTTTTTACCGCTAAAACAGCCATTGTAATTAAAGAGCTAATTCTTTATAAATATTACTTTCTCAATAAAAATAAACTGTGTCCAATACTTAAATTTTACTCTTTAGCAAAGATAACGATGAAATATCTTCTCAACATTGATGAAATCATTGTATCTAAAACTTAAATGTAATCACAACCTTAAACGTGAAAATTGATCGCTTTCTATTCTTAATACAAATCAGTCTTCATGAAATCGATTAAGATCTACACTTCTTATTAACTGGCAGATCATGTTAATGGTATCAACTTCTGAATAATCTCCGTCTTGCGCTCCAGCGTAATGCCTCTGCATCGTGTGATAGGCTTTGGAAGAGGTATTCCTGGTTTAATATGCTTCAACTTCAAAAAGTCCAAATAAAATTCATTTTCGTAATAAAAGGCAGTCTTGTGTCGTATGACGTGGTTACCCCTGGTGAATGTCACTAGACACATATCAGCTAAATATGCTCTAGGAGAAGAATTTTGTAGCTTGTACACTGAAGAGCAGTCTTCAACGTTTTCTGGGCAAGTCCGTTTTTCAACAGATTTCTCGGGCTTTCGACTTCGTTGTTTGAGACGACAGTCGAGTTTGTTGTTTGAGACTTTGGGCTCAAGTTCGCGGTTTGTTACTTCGGGCTCGAGTTCGTTATTTAAGACTTCGGGCTCAAGTTCGCGTTTTGTGACTTCAGGGTCGAGTTCGTGGTTTATGACTGCGGGCTCGAGTTTGCGGTTTGTTACTTCGGACTCGAGTTCGCGGTTTGTGACTTCAGGCTCGAGGTCGTGGTTTGTGGCTCTTGGCTCTAGTTTGTCTTTTGAAGCACTAGGTTCAAGTTCGTCGATCGAGACTATGGCTGACTCAGGGACAGTAATGTGAATTGGCTGTGAGTTAGAGATGAAATCCATGGGACAATCTGAGTCTGCTGAAGATATTTCTTGATCTATACTCGACGGTACGTAATCCTTATCAAACACGGAATCATCCAAATCAAAATCAAGATCAGAGTCAATGTCATTAATCAATGATATGTTTTCCTTGGAAGACGTAGGTAAAATTAGATCTGAAGTAGACTCCTGTGAGGAAGACTTTTGGTACCATCGACATTATTTTTGAACTAAGTGAAAGTCTTTTCTATCGGTCTGTAACAATAAAAAATACTATGATTTATCAATTGGAGTTTCCATATCAAAAATAGAATACCTACTATTTCAATAAGATTCGCACAGATATTAATAACAAATGACTTGTTATTTATGCGTACCAGTATTACTTGTATTTTATTATTTACACGTGTAAATATCAAAATACAATTCATCAACAGCTCGTAATTATAATGTCTTCACCGAGGGGCTCAACCACACTGTTCAAGTGCGGGTTGATTGACTTCACACAACCTTAGAAATCCTTCTCAGGTATATGCAGGTTTTCTCATGATGTTGTCCTTCACCGTCAAATAAGTGAGTTCGTTTAGAACCGCCGACCTCACGCATGTGAAGCGACGTTTATGCCAAAAGGCTGCCACGACTCAATACAATTAATGAATTGTATTTTATTATTAATATGTGTAAATAATAAAAAATATCTATTTTACAATTAATCTCTCCTTAAAATATAATTTCTAAATATTTTCTAAACGTTCGTTACAAATGCATAAAATAATTTTATATAACCAATGTCATCTTACCGTGATCTCGTAAAAGTGACGCAGAGAGCCGCGCGCGCGTGGATTCGCTCCAGGTCCATTTTTGGCTGCACGCAAAAACTTACTTCTGTCTTTATTTTGTTTTGCTTTGTCATGTATTTCTTTATATTTTTTATTGTTTTCTTGACTTGAAAGTTTTTGTCTGATTTATTTTTCTTTTCTTAATTTTATGTTTATCTACTTTATATAAATTGTTTCCTTTTATGTTCATATTTATTTCTTTTATGTGTGTGCCAAAATAAATAAATCTTTATGTTTAACTTTGAGTATCTGGACGCAAGTGGTAGAACATGTTCTTTGCCGCAGCTCTCACTTCCCCGCGCTCACGCAACAATACTAAATAGAAAAGACGCTACTGCCACGTACGCCTTATTAATTTTTGTAATACTTAGATGGTAAGACGCATCTACTCAGATGCGATTTTTCTTTTTTAGAATCATGCAGATACGTTATTTCAACCTATGAACACTCATCACCCCCACACCTAGAAATACTAAGTAGAAGAGGCGCTCCTGCCATTTACGCCTTACCGACTCTCGTAATACTTAGATGAAAAGAAACATCTACTCAGGTGCGTCTTTTCTTCTTAATATCGTGTAGTTACGCCATTTCAACCTAGGAACATTAATATATTTTATAAACGAATAAGACTCTTCTACTTAGTTACGCCTTTTCATCTAAGTCTATTACAGAAACTTCTTTCCAATTTAGTAATCCACAAGAAATGTTGTAGATAAGTTCTTTTTCGTTATTAATAAAAGCAAGGGTATTCGTATTTCACAACATTAAAAAATACTAGTAGATGCGCCGTTTTCTGCTGATTCCGAATCACTATATAAATCAATTTTCAAAAAAATGTTAGATGCGCCCTTTATCCGTATGACGGCAGTATACCTAAGCCTGGTAATAACGCCGATGTAGCAAACTACCGGCCAATTAGTAAACTTTCAACAGTAGGCAAAGTATTTGAATCCCTGGTATGTCCGTTCATTGGCTGGCATATTAAAAACATTGTCAACTTTGACAAATTTGGTCAATTTTGTCATTCATTTATTCATTTATTAAGCAATACAAACTTACAGTGGTTTCACCAAATCGTTTGTATGCATGTTTATAAAAATTATATTATTTATACCTACTTATCAATAAATTAAATCACAACATTAAACATTTCAAATAAAATTAAACAAGGAATATAACAATTAAGATTACATTATGAACATTATTAACATTTATTACAATTTTATAGATAATACCTAAAATTTAATTTTTGACATTGATATTGAATACTATTTATTGAATATGCTTTAATTATTCATTTACTGCACTACACCTTATATTCTAATGTCATAGGTTATTGATATGTCGCATAATATTAATAGCAATTACAGATGGTTTATCAAAAAATATGTCTGTGTCTGGACTATTTTGTAAAAAATTATTGATTTGCATTATTGCCCTAGCCGTAGGACTATTATGTGCTTGAGAAGATCGGTTTGATGTTGGGTAGGCGAACAATTGATGCTGTCGTCGACCACAGGCACGCAAGTATTTATCAGGTACATAAAAATAGATGCTCTCTCGTACTGCTGGATTGTCAATCTTATTGATTAATAGTTGGTAATAATGCATTAGGTGTGAAAACTGTCTCCTAAGATCTAACGTATCGAGTCCAACCATACCTGAGACAAACAAGGACGGGTACAAAAATGGATAGTAACCGTAGGTACGTTTATATATGCAGCGGGCAAATTTACGCTGAACCTTTTCGACCATGAGTACATACAGCTGTTCTTTTGTCGAAAATACCTTGACTAACTTGAGCAATGGTAATGATGAGGTTGACGCTGTATACAGTGATTTTAGCAAGGCTTTCGATAAAGTTGACCATCATAATTATATTTTGCTTGAGAAGCTCTTAGTCATACACAACATTCATGGCTCGCTCTGGAACTGGTTTAGATCTTATTTAACAGATCACAAAGCTAGAGTAGACGTTAATAGATATTATTCTTATACGTTTATGCCTACGTCTGGGGTTCCTCAGGGATCCCATCTGGGCCCGATGGCCCGACCTTTAACCATCTTTATAGACGACATTTAACACTGTTTTCATCATTCACAACTCGATATGTACGCGGACGACTTGAAAATATATAAAACCATTAAAACCACATCTGATCAGTGCCTTCTGCAGGCGGACATCGATAAATTCTGCAGCTGGTGTGATCGTAATGCTATGGAGCTAAACATAACCAAATGTCATCACATAAAGTTTTCGAGGAAACTGCGAAAAATGATAACGTCCTACACTATGAAGGGTGAAACTTTGAAGAGCGTAACCAAGGTTAAGGACTTAGAAATACATATTGATACTGAAATGCGGTTTTTAAAACACATTGATCATGTAGTCAATAAAAGCAAAAAGATGTTAGCCTTTATAAACCGTAACACACGAAATTTTAAATGAGCTCTGAAAACATTATATTTCGCTTTGGTACGCAGTAACATCGAATATTGTTCTATTGTGTGGCAAATATCCAAAAAATCGTAAGGAGGCTCTCCATAATTTCTGGTATACGACACTCGGTTAAAGGTTATGGCGATCGACTTCACCACTTTAAAATGAAACCATTGTACTGGCGTAGATATTATCTTGGTATCTTATTCCTTCAGAAAATAATGAGCCAAGGGGTAGATTGCCCACAATTGCTTTCGCTTATTAACATAAATGTGCCCATCTCGTCGGCAAGGTTTGTTAACTATAAACCGTTTGTGATCAAGAAGAGTCGGAGTAATTATGGAAGTAATGCACCTGTATCTTACATCCTCCGCAAGTGCAACTCAATTTTCTTCGAATTAAATATCGACATATTTGCAGCAAAAATTAACTTGTTAAAGAAAGCCTTCAACACTATGTCAATTTAAAACTGAAGTTCATACAAGTGCTGACAACTTTTCTTTTAAGTATGTTTAAGAAAATTTTATAAAAAAAAAATATTTTTGTGATTTTGTACTCTAGTTCACAGCTTTTAATAGGGTGTGGGTTTTGTTTGTATATGTACTGCTTTGTTTATATTTGGATAATTTTAGAAATTGTATAAAGAGAATATTTTGAGACTCACTTTAGATTACCTTTATTTTAAAAGCATACAATATGAATTATGTGTATTTTGTATTTTCTTTAGCCAATGCTCTGTATGTTTTTTAGTTGGTAAGCCTTAACTTAAATAAATAAAATAAATAAATAAATATAGTACTTACGCAACAAAGTTTTCAGACAACAAATTCAGGGGTTTTGGAAGAAACATTTTTATGCAATTTGTAATAGATATAGGACAATATTCATAAGTTATGATCGGTTTGTAGTCAAAAGAATATAGCTATATTATTCTTGTACAAAACTAGGGGTCCCGAATTCTTTATGTTCACATTTAGATGTGTTCGGATAAGAAACTGGCGTATTTCTTCGAATAATGTTGGGATCATCCTTTGTTTCCAAGTTGTTTCTTTGATTTTATTGGGCCTTGTATTTTTCGTATTAAAGGTAAGCTTTACTTGGAAATTCTTAGAAGGTAAAACAATTTTTTTTGTAATTTGATGCCGTGACTGTGCGTAATGTTTTTATAATTAAAACGACGAGATGAAAATTCTTCATGTTTGCCTCGGTATCTTATTTACTATATCAGACGATAATTTAAAGATGTTTGAACCTACTACTACTCATATCCTATTAGGAACTTGAGACACATCATATTGTTATGTTAGTTGGTTTATATTGCGTAATGGATAACCATTACTGATACCCATTACTTGTATTCAAGTTCGGGCCACGCCAGTTGAACTATCGCAAATTATTTTCTTCTTTTTACGTAAAAGTATGTTATAGTATAGGTTATAAGTAGGGTAGTATAGGTCGTGTAGGTTATAAGTACAATGAAACAGTTAAGTGGGGCATCAGTATCACCTTTTGCAATCGCATACCATTGCACTATACATACAAACATTTTATAACAATATTGCACCACATACATTATTAATTAATATCTTACGCTAGAATCATCTTTAATTTTCAGATTTAGAGACAATCTCATGAGAATTTTTAAACGAATGAGTATGGTAGTATCAACAATTTGTTTACAACGGGACTAGGTATAAAGAAATATGATAGAAGTTACGCCTGCAAGTTTGATGTCTTACCAAGATGGAGACGATTAGATTAATTAATCAATCACTGAATTTACGAAACGTAAAAAATGCTTTATCTAGATTGAGTGCTATTACAATGTTTTTATGTTATCTGTACATACTACTATCAACTCGCTCTGCGACGGCCTACAATAAGCACTAATTATTTATGTATGCATAGCTAAAGGCAAAATCATCACAAATTATAGCACTTATAATGTCATGTATGAGCATTTCCTTTTCAACTAATTGGAAACCGTATTCTATCCTTATATAAATCTATATTCGTATCTGTATGTTCAACATGAGGATACGGCTATGGAGTCAGAATAATTAATTAATTTTAGTTCATTATTACTTACTAGGCGGTGGAGCAAAAGATCGTGAGGCAACCTATACGTTTGAGAGTTATCTATAGTTTCCTTGAACTCTATATGTAAGAACTATAAGATGCAAATCTTTTAAACGACTAATAATAAGTATAAAGCTCGCTTAAAAATAGTTACTACTGCTAAAATTATATCCATGAATATATATTCTTATGTTCATTATTCTACCTACCACTTCAGCAACTACAAAACATAATATTCTATTCGTCGAAAAAAAAACACGAATTCAAATTCATAGTACATATATTTATACAACTTACAAGTACTAAAGCCTTTTCTTCTTGAAGCACGTCATCGATTCAATAGCCCCTTAGCCAGCACTCATACATTTGCGTCCCAAATCCTTTCCCTAATCGCCTTACATTCGTCCTTTCCACTTGACCGCCCGAACGAGATGTATTTGTACTTTTACCGTACATTTTTTTCGATCCCACCTTTCGAACAATACATGAGGAAACGTTTTCGTAGTTTTGTAGTTGTATGTACTACATACAAAGCATACATAACAATTAAACATCCACTTACGGACAGACGGAGAGTCATTAGTTGTGTAATATTTCCACCAGCAAATTGATAATCTTTAGCTGTATGCAAAAATACGACTAAAGCGTCACCTATTGCGGGGATGCGAAAAGGGATAGGCTGAGGCGCGGGATGAGGGAGAAGGAAGAAAAGATGCAGCGGAGACGCAACAGCATAGATAATGTTACTTTACGTCAATACTCTGTGAAAGAGTAGTTAAGTACTTTCCCAGTCGAGACGGCCCATGCATGCTTAAATCAGACTTGCAGCTTATGTATTTTATGTATCAAATATGATATCTACTTTATTTTTAAATTATTAGATTACTTAACTATTCGATTTTAAGCTTTCGCAATAATAATTATAAATAATGTATGTAAAGTATAATTACCTCTGTTTTACCGACATTTCGGCCGTCTTACAACAGCCGTGATCGCGGCAGGACTGAGTAATAAGTCCTGCCGCCATATCGCGAATAAGGCCCGTTTTAATAAAATTTTATGATACTTAACTATTCATTCTATTAGAAGTTAAAAAAATCATTACCTTGAGGAATAGTTAATCGTCGGACAGCAACACCATCCATTATACAGTTGCTAATGAGAACCCCTCTTATAGCAAGCAATCAGGGTTTTAGAAGTTATCAAAAATACACAAATATCATAACAGAATATAATATGCTATCTTTTATACATAAGACTACATTAATATCAGGTTTCATCAAAAGTACTTCAGAAGGTTACATGATATAGACACCAATCAGTTACATTTGAAAATAAGGATTAATAAGCCGAAAATGAATTGAACAGTGCAAATTTTATAAGTCTAAATAAATGTCATCATAATTATCTGTGATGTATTTTAAGCTTAACGTAGGCAGAGCACGTTCATCATTTGGTTAAAAGTCGTTCAATCAAAAGCCTCGTCACTGTCCAGTGCCCAAAATTGATGCCTACAGGGTTATATTATTAAAGTTCTAGTGGACGCCTAAGCCTACCTATTTAAAGTAAGTTTGTAAGCCTATATAGTCATTATTTAACGACATCGTAGAATATGTGTTGGTGGCTTCCACGAAGTAAAAGGTTAATAAGGTACCACAAAGTAAAGGTATTATAGAGAAATTGTGGCTTTTGTGTTATAAGTTTCACTGGTATCTTTTCGATTTTTACGGCAAATTTAATAGAGAAAGTTTTACGAAAATATTTCTTGGTTAAAAGTGATAGCCAGTAGAAACGTAGAATAAAAAGAGATACTAAGAAACCTGAAACATAATAAGAAAATTCCAACGTTATATGCTATCAGCTTAAGGAAACAAAATATAACAAACTAGAATCAAGTATACTGTGGAAATAAATGCAGAGTAATTAAATGTAAACTTATAAAATAGTTTTTTACTTAAAAAGTATAATTTTATAAAGTCAATCTAAAGAAACATTTCCTATACTAGTTTTATTCATTAACTTTTCCTTAAGATCCGAGCTAGATAAGGCGTCATTATGTTTTCATAAGCTTTCATGATTACGACTAAAAAATCTGACGTAATTCCCATCTCTGTCACTCTTCTCAAAAATAATTATGATGCTAAGATGCTGAAATCTATTCATCGGGACAGACTATAATTACGAAGCGAGTAGTCAAACAGAAAGCCGTAATTTTGCATAATGAAAGCTGAAATTTGATATTCCTAACTCCGAATTTACATTTGTACACGACGAAAATAGGTACGATTCTTGGAATATAACTGAGAGATCAATTCCGGGCCTTACAAATTTGACCGAAGGCACACCGCAAGATACGGCTTACGGACAATCCCGAGTGTTTACGGATTACCCGAAGCTTTCGAACATCGATCGTAAATTCGACAGGCATTGACATTTATCAGAATAGCTGCACCAAGGCCACCTGCTGCCGTAGATTTTTAACATGACTATTTGCGCTATTGAGATTTCGATTGCGTATTTTTTGTTTGGCCAATTCTCGTTTGGCTTTATAAGTGTGCAAAGCATATCTTTGTGTTATTGGGTGTTCGATTTACGTTTTAATTTCTACTCACGAAGCTTTATTAGTTGCTTATTTTGTTACAGATCGAAGTATCTTTACTATATAAGTACGTTACGTATACTCTATAAGTACGTTGACTACCTCCGCGATTATAATGAGTGGCTAGCATAAGGAGTCTCATTAACTTTAAATCGCAGTGAGATCGCAAATATTTTGGCTACACGTACGCCAAAATGGTTTTAGCGTCCGCCTCTGCGTTTAGTACTGCAGCATTGTATTCGATTTCCCCATGAGACAATACTTTTACCTAATCCAGCACTCGTTGTTTCAATTCTGGATGAACTTTGTACGCATACATTATTATACTCACGCCTTTTCCCTGTCGGGATCGGCAGCAATAATAGCACGCTACTTCTAATCTTATCAATCTAACGCGCATGTACTTTGGGTCCGTAAAAATCATTTAATGTGATTGAACAGTGCCCTGCGACTCAAGAGCTAGCTTTTCATTAAAATATGTTAGTTTTCGTCATGCGAGCATTTCTGTTGTTACGAAACTTTTCTGTCGTTAAATTTCTAAAGACATATTTCTACATTCCTTATAGCTTACTACTCTCGGTATGTTCAATTTTTTTCTAATCTCGTTTGACCTAAAAATACAGGTGAGTTTTCTACTTCACAAAAAGTGTGCCCGAATCTTTCCGCATTACTCATTTCCACTTCTCTCCGTACAGTTGGATTACGTTGGTATCGATTTCATATTTCACCGGATATCGTAAAAGGATAGAGGACCTATTGCCCCTCGACGTTCGTGAACGTTTTATCAGTTTGCAATTTAGGGAAAATACTCGGTTGATAGCTGATGGATTGTACAATTTGCTTTTGCGTATAATTTTTGGCGAGAATAAAATTAAACAACTTCGCAAATGACTAAGCGATCGTTCAATACAAAATCATGTGACGTCGCTGTGACGTCGCGATGACACCGTTCGCCCACTCCACTTGGCCGGCCGCTGCCCTCCCCCCCCGCCTCACCTCAGACACCACACCTCGGGCTCCAAATAAATACGTAGGCGTTGGGAGCGGTCACCCCTTTTGGATCGGCTGAACAGCGGCGAGCAGAAGCTAAGTACACCAGCTACTCTTCCTGAGCGACCCCGAAAGCGAATCCCCAACAAGATCCCTTACTATCGTCGAATCACGCGACCCTGGTTCTATAGTATTTCCCTAATAATGTTTAAATTAGTGTTTTGCTAAAGGATGTGTTAAATTCTTTAATGAATTAAACCGATATTTCATTGTAACAGCAACTACGATTTTCATTTAACCACACCTAAGTAGGAATAACGTTACAATCAATATGCGATTGGCATAAGACTAAGATATCCGGATTTGAGCCCATTAGGACCATTGAATATTTTTGGAGAGCCGTGAAAATGCATCTTATTTAAATGTTTTCCATAAACTCCGGACCTAGTTTGTATGCTGAACAGGCATTAATTGAGCACCTGTGTACAATTCCTAGCGCAGCTACAATTGATATGCTAGAGTTTAAAACTGGTAGAAATTACTAGTTTCCCGCTGTCCCGGGAGGAAAGCTACCAAATGATCATTGAGATAATCTTAATATATAAAATCGTTGCGTTACTGACTGACTGACAGACACGCTATAGCCGAAACTATTGGGCGCAGGAAGCTGATATTTGGCATGTATATTCTTTGGGTACCGTAGGGGTGCACTAAGAAGGGATTTCTCGAAATTCCCACGGGATCGTCCAAAACGGGTAAATTAAAAAAAATGCAGGCGTAGCTGCTGGCGTCCTCTAGTATTATAATATACAAGTATTAAAATTCTCTATTCCATCACTCTTTTAGTCCGATGGGATAGTATTTCGACACGGACAAAGAGATTGGGTGCAGCCTCAACGGCTTAGCGTACCTTCCGAGGCACGTGAATATACACACTATGTACTACTACGTACAGTCAAACAACTTCCCGCTAGACCACCATAAGGGCAAGAATCGCTTAGCAAGACATCATCGCTTCCAGTGCTATGGTGCACCCCTACGGTCCCTAAGGAACATACATGTAAAATTTCAGCTTCCTGCGCCCAATAGTTTCGGCTGTAGCGTGTCTGTCAGTCAGTTGACTACAAATTGTACGAATTTCTTTCTTGTTGTACAACTTGATATCTAATGTCATTATTTTTATTGTGCTGGTGCTCACTATAGAATAAATGGAAGCTAGAAGAAGAAGAATATCCAATGCTTATGTTATCAAACATAAGCATTGGATATTCTTAATAATACAGAAGTCAGTAAATTTGCTACAGCAATACTCGCACTACATTAATATATTTACGATAAACTCAAAATATAATATTATTAGTGTGATCAAAATATTGTTTCCATCTGATAATAATTAACCTTCAATGCCGTAGCCAACCAATCACTAAATTACCAAATACAAACCAAAATTGTGTTTTAAACATTATTTAAAGTGAACAAAACCAAATATTATCATTGTTGCAATATTCAGATATTTTAGTTCAATCGCTTCACCACAAGCCATAATTGTAAGTTTCGTGTTTAAATCCAACTTACAGTAAACTGTATGAATTACATAAAGATATATTTCATAGATTTATTTATTTATTGCTATTTTACCTCAACTTTAAAAAAAAATGAAGTTATCATTATTCGTCTTACAAAAGATAGTGTTACATTTTTATTTCCCTATTTCGGGTGTTTCTTTGACTACGTTTCATATTTTGTCATATTTTACCAACATTGTCATTATCTACATAGTATACCGCAATCCTGTATTAATAATGTTTGTATTACGAAACATTTAAAAAGTTTTAAAGCAAAATTATCCATACAAAAAAATCCAGAAGCGTGTTTAAATAATGAAAAATAAACACAGCTCAATCATAAATAAATTTTATATTAGAAGTTTATTAGCATAGGCAGCGATAGCCGAGTGGATATACCAACAGACTGCCATGCAGAGGGTATCAGGTTCGAATCCACGGCGCGCACCAATGACTTTTCGGAGTTATGTGCGTATTGAATTGTTAATTATCGCTTGTCCCGTGCCTCGGAGAGCACGTTAAGCCGTCGGTCCCGGTTGTCATGAAGATCTTTGACAGTCGTTACAGGGCGTCAGTACCTTCTAAATAAACTGACACTAGTCTAAACCATGGAATATCGCTATTCCTTCGGGTTGCGGAGGTCAGACAGGCAGTCGCTCCGTGGAAAAGCTAATATTCAGCCAAATCCGGTTAAACTAGAAAGCGGACCCCAGACTGAAACTGGGATAACGCTAAGAGAAAGAAGAGAAAGAAGAAGAAGTTTATTAGCAAAGCACTAAGTCTGATAGATTGTCTATTTAGTTTGTTTACCTAATTCAGAGTAAAATCTATTTCAAATATACGCACATCGAACATCTATTTCATATTCATTACTATTATCCATATAAAGCAAAAGAAACTTAAATTGCTTTAATATGGAAGTGGCAGAACCAATCGATGTATATCATTATCCCTGGACAACGGCTCATCTATTCCCCTCAGCTTTCAAACTTACTTTTTTGATAAAGGTCTTTCATGATATCAGTCTCTAACCGGATCTGACATTGAGTAATAGGGCCCCTAGTTATCTCCAAAGTTTGTTTGTAAACACTCGTCATTACCCTGGCCAAGCTCACATTTATCCTAATGTAACTTTTCTAACTCAATTTTTCAAACACCTGTCACTTTTCCTGCTTTCGAATTTTCTTACTTATATTTATCAACTAGGGTGTCAGATAAATTTAGAACTTATGATCTGGCAATTAAGGTTATTAGTCTATTAATGAATGAATAAATTTGGTTTAAGTGTCTTTTTAATAGTTGTCGTTATAAATGAGTTTGGCTAACATCCAAACCCCTATATAATTACTCAAGGTTGTGTTGCTAGTTAATGTTGTCAAAAATATTGTTTAATTTCTCATTGGATCGTGGGATCCGGACGGTGTGTTTCCTTTGTGTTCAACTCCGGTTTCCCTTATCGATTGGCATTTCTCATTGAGCGCAACCTATTATTTTGTTCATTATTGAGTTATAAAAATCGTAATGGATTTTGGTTTTAAGAGAATAATTATATTTAAACTCAAGTGGAATTTCTTTACACTTTTTTTTAGACTTTACATTAACGATCTGCCTACATGTACCAAGTATCCGATGACGCTTTTTGCGGACGACAGTACTGTCACTGTAATGGTGTTGCTCGCTACACCAAATTAAATAATAATATATGGTCCTTAGGTCGCATACTTGTTTCCACATGTGTTTGTCAAGCCGTTCGCGTCCAACCCGCTAGTGCTCCCGTAAACACTGATACACCGCGGACGGGTAGTAATGCCGTCGTGGAGGTGGATGATATGGTTTGTAACGTAAGTATTCAGTACAATGAGGAGGTTATGGATGCTTTGAAATGTGCGATTGAGGAATATCGGTATATGTTACCAACAATTAGGCCGCGCCTGCCCCGGTTGCCTATGCATAGACGTAATATAGGGCTGGTAGGTGCCCTTGACTCGCTATTACCTAGTTTTCTAGAGAATAGTGAGAATCTTGGTGATACGCACTCAATTTTGTACTGCGCCGCCGTAGCGGCTTGTCGTATGGCAGGTGTCAAGTTTCAAGAACGTGCTACTGTCATGCGACAAAGATCTGCTGTGCCAGCGTGGCAGTACAGAATTGAACGGCGTATTGCTGAGGCAAGGGCACTTATCGGTAAGCTAATCTGCTTTAGGTCTGGGAATATACGTTCCAGGGTCACGCGCTTTGTGCGCCGAGCCTTCTTGGGGACTGGTATCAGTCCTCATGACTATACATCTCGCATCACAGAGCGCATTGACTTCCTAAAGCAGAAAGTTTATGCATGGGCAAATCGGATACGCAGATATAAAAAACGCGTGGACCGCTATACCTTAAATCGTACATTTCAAAGGGACCAAAAGTGGGTTTATAGAAACTGGGACCGACCAGACTCAGATGTGACTAATGGGCAGCTACCGGATGCAGACGCCACAAACACATTTTGGCGTAGCATATGGTCGGCACCTATTGGCCACACTGAGGGTGGTTGGGTGCGGGATGTTGAGCGGTCATGTGAACATATTCCAGAAATGGAAAACGTAGTCATTTCCAGCGGGGATGTTACAAGTGCAGTCCGTTCGTTATCAAATTGGAAAGCTCCAGGACCGGATGGACTGCACAATTTCTGGCTGAAATGGCTACGTAGTTCGCATGGCTGCTTGGCATCCCAGTTCCAATCAGCCATAGAATCTGGTTCGATCCCAGATTTTATGACAACTGGAGTAACCCACTCGCTCCACAAGACAGGTACCACAGAGCCCGGTAATTATAGACCGATTACATGTTTGCCATCGGTTTATAAACTTCTTACATCTATTCTGAATGCTAAAATATCAAAGCATGTTGTACTGAATTCAATTATGTCAGACATTCAGAATGGATGTAGGAAGGGGGCTCGTGGTACTAAAGAGCTCCTCCTTATTGATATGACTATTAGCCAGCAAGTTCTCCGTAACCGAAAGGATTTGGCGGCATGTTGGATAGACTACAAGAAAGCGTACGATTCTGTGCCTCATACGTGGCTTTTGAGGGTGTTGGAGTTGTATAAAATAAATACAACTCTACGCACCTTTTTAAAGTCATGTATGGGGCAATGGAAAACGGTTCTTGGCTATCCAGGGTGCCGACGAATCCAGGGGAATGGCGAACTTGTGAAGATTGAGCGGGGTATCTTCCAGGGTGACAGCCTGAGTCCATTATGGTTTTGCTTAGCGCTGAATCCTCTCAGTACGTTGCTGAAGGGTTCAGGGCTAGGTTACAGGTTACGAAGAAGTGGTCGGGTAGTGTCCCACTTGCTGTTCATGGATGACTTAAAGCTGTTTGCCCACACCAGCCCTCAATTCATAGATTAACTAAAATAACTGAAAGTTTTAGTAATTCTATCAACATGAAATTTGGTGTGGATAAATCTGCTGTGATTCATGTAAAGCAAGGAAGGATGGCGGAATCTGAAGGGATTTAACTCTCAGATTCCATTAACCTAAGATCACTCCTTCGAACCGATACCTACAAATACTTGGGTATGTCACAGGTTTTAAGTATTAATGAGGCTGACATGAAACAATCGTTGCAAGAGCGGTTCTTTGGCCGCCTGAAAAAGGTACTGAATAGTCTTTTATCAGGTGGCAATAAAGTTCGATCTTGCAACGGTTGGGTCATGCCGGTTCTCATGTACTTCTTTGGCATACTCAAGTGGACCCAGACTGAACTGGACACCTTAGACCGAAAGGTACGTACACTGCTGACAGCATACCGGATGCATCATCCACGCTCATCTGTAATGAGGTTGTATATGCCGCGAAAGTGTGGGGGTCGTGGCTTTTTAAATGTCAAATCCCTACACAACCGCGAGGTATGCAACCTCAGAGAATATTTTTTCAACGCGAACGTGGATGTGCATCGCGATGTTGTAGCAGTGGACGCCGGGTTAACCCCGCTCAGTCTTTCTAAGGACAACTGGCGCAGACCTGTAGTACTTAGCACTGACGATCGCAGGCTTGTATGGCAGAGCAAGGAGCTTCATGGTAGGTTCTACCGCGCCCTGCATGGGCCAGATGTAGACCTTTTAGCCTCGGTGAACTGGCTACGCTTCGGTGACCTTTTTGGGGAAGCCGAAGAGTTTGTCTGTGCAATTGCTGATGAAGTTATCAAGACGAATAACTACCGGAAATATATCCTGAGGGATGGCACCACGGACATTTGTCGGGCGTGTCACCAGCCTGGTGAATCCCTCAGGCATATAGTTTCCGACTGTTCGCGTCTTGCTAACGGCGAGTACTTTCACAGGCATAACCAAGTAGCCAGGATCATTCACCAGCAACTTGCTCTGAAATACAGGCTTGTAGATGTTGAGGTGCCGTACTACAGGTATGTGGCGGCACCTGTTCTGGAAAATGGTCATATCACATTGTACTGGGATCGATCTATCATCACAGACAGGACTGTTGTAGCCAACAAACCTGATATTGTGGTGGTAGATCGATCAGAGCGCCGCGCAATAATTGTGGATGTTGCCATTCCTCATGACGAGAATCTCGTGAAGGCTGAGAAAGATAAGGAGATCAAATATCTGGACTTGGCTAACGAGATTGTCGACATGTGGGATGTCGATTCTGCAATTATTGTGCCGATAATCGTAACAGTCAATGGTCTTATAGCCAAGAGCCTCGACCACCATCTTAGGAGGCTCGCATTGGATCCTTGGGTCAAGGGTCTGATACAGAAGGCGGTACTTTTGGACACGGCACGCATAGTGAGGCGGTTCCTCTCTCTGGGGCCCTAACCACCAGTAGCTTGGACCCTGTTCCCGATACTGGTGGGTCCCCATAATATTTTTTTTATTTTTAAATGTATTGTATAATGTTTTACTTACTTACTTACTATATATTTAAAAATGTACTGTATTGTTATGTGATTATATTAAAGACAAGTATGAATAATAATAATAATAATAAAATAACCTGGCAACACCGTAAAGTCTACAACCAAATTTTCTTGCATATTTTAATTTATATTACAGTTTTACGATACCATTTATATATTTATACCACAACAAGAAGTTATAATACCAAAAATATACGGATTTACTTATAAAAGCCATATAATTTAAGAAATAATATTACAGATAAATATACTGAAGATGATACCATATGTCAAAATGAAATGCACAAACAATAACAAATATAAAGGCAAGGAAATGTAATATAAATGTTGACCAGAGCCAGGAAAGCAGCTGCAGCACGCTTAACACCTCCGGACTCGTCGCTCAGCTCCGCCTCACAGCCGCCGGCACCAGCAACAGCACCGCCGGTGAGTGTCGAGGCGCCGAGCGAATCTAGCGACGAGTTTTTCTCCCCGCCGTAGTTGCCACCACCTGTCCGCCGGCGAGGGAGAGGCCGGCCACCGAATGGCTTAGGACCCCGAGGCTCATCGGTCTCGAACAGGGCCTCCGCTACCGGTGGTGGTGTGCACCGCATGAGGTGGACTAGATCCATGAATGAGAATGTCATGCGGGCATATTATGTGGCTACAGAGGGTGGTGCCAACCTTACGGCGTACTGTGATCGCATGCTGCCTCTGTTTCAGGACTTGGAACTGGTCGTCAACGTTTCGGCGCTGCGACTATCGGATCAAGTGCGCGCAATCCAGCGCTGTCGTTTGCTGGATGACGATGCACTTGAGAGGCTACGCTCGGACTTGCAAGGTAACCCTCCCATTCCTCCTTCCACGCGTGAACGTGTAACGGCAGTGATAGTTGATACACTAAGGCCGCAAAGTGTTGAAGAAGTGGATGGTGGGGATATACAAGTAAGTGCCCAGGTCGCGGGTCACAGAACGCATCGACTTCCTGAAGCAGAAGATTTATGCGTGGGCAAATCGTATCAAACGTTACAAAAAACGTATAGGCAGATATTCCTAAAATTGCACATTCCAAAAGGATGAAAGGTGGGTGTATAGAAATTGGGAGCGTCCCGGTCTAGGTGTGGATGATGGGGGTCTACCAGATGATGAAACTACAAATACGTTCTGGAGTAGCATCTGGTCGACCCCCGTTAGCCACACGGAGGGTGGTTGGTTTAGGGATGTCGAGCGATCATGTGCAGCAATCCCTAATATGGATGCCGTAGCTATTACAGCTACAGATGTTGGTTGTGCAGTCCGTCCGTTACCAAACTGGAAAGTGGCAGGTCCGGACGGATTGCACAACTTTTAGTTGAAGTGGCTGCGTAGTGCACATGCTCGTTTGGCGTCCCAATTTCAATCATCTCTAGAATCAGGGACGCTGCCAATTTTCTTAACAATTGGCATTACCCACCTGCTCTTCAAAACAGAAAGTAACTTAGATCTCTATCTGCAACCGAAACCTACAAATATCTAGGTATGTCGCAAGCACTAGGTATTGCTGAGACTGGCATGAAACAGGCGTTGCAGGAGCGTTTCTTTGGCCGTCTGAGAAAAATCTTAAATAGTTTTTTATCAGGCGGTAACAGGGTGCGCGCCTGTAACGGTTGGGCCATACCAGTCTTAATGTACTCCTTCGGCATACTTAGATGGACTCAAACAGAACTTGATGCCTTGGATAGAAAAGTCCGTTGTCTACTGACTACATACCGGATGCATCACCCACGGTCGTCAGTAATGAGATTGTACATCCCGCGGAAGTGCGGGGGTCGCGGCTTCTTAAGTGCCAAGACCCTCCATAACCGCGAGGTGTGTAATCTCAGGGAATATTTTCTCAGCACTGACGCGGGTGTCCACCGTGATGTGGTCACTGTGGACAACGGGCTTACCCCGTTGGGTCTGGCTAAGGAGAACTGGCGCAAACCTGCCGTACTTGGTGTAGTCCTCTACGCGCAAGGAAGTATGGAAAGGTAAAGAGCTGCATGGACGTTTTTATCGGGCCCTTCATGGACCCGATGTAGACTTACCAGTTTCTGTGTCCTGGCTACGTTTTGGCGATCTGTTCGCCGAAACAGAAGGTTTTGCCTTTGCGATTATGGACGAGGTTGTCATGACGAATAACTACCGGAAGTATATCCTGAGGGATGGGACTGTTGACATATGTCGGGCATGTCACCAGCCTGGTGAATCTCTCAGACATATAGTATCTGGTTGTTCTCGTCTTGCCAACGGCGAATATTTGCACAGGCACAACCAAGTAGCTAGGATCATCCATCAGCAACTTGCCTTAAAGTACAATCTTGTAGACTCTGAGATACCGTACTACAGGTACGTGCCCGACCCAGTTCTTGAAAATGGTCGTGCCACCATGTATTGGGATCGATCTATCATTACTGATAGAACTATTGTGGCTAACAAGCCAGATATAGTAGTGATAGATCGATCTAAGCGCCTTGCAATGATCATCGATGTCACCATTCCCCATGAGGAGAATCTCGTGAAAGCCGAGAAAGATAAACAAATAAAATATTTGGATTTGGCTCACAAGATTGTCGACATGTGGGATGTGGACTCGGCAATCATTGTACCGATAGTCGTGTCAGTTAATGGTCTCATTGCCAAGAGCCTCGATCACCACCTCAAGGGGCTCGCGTTAGACGGTTAGATTAAGTCCTCTATACAGAAGGCAGTATTGCTGGCCACGGCTCGTATCGTCAGGAGGTTCCTCTCTCTGGAGCCCTAACCACCGGTAACTTGGTCCCTGAACCCGATACCGGTGAGCCCCGTAATTTTATTTTATATTTTTATATTGTTTTCTCTAAATCACATAAAAATGTAAAATATAATTTATGAGAGAATTTTTAAATAAAGAGAATAATAATAATAATAAAATCATTTATTTCGAGCATACACTTATAAATTCATAACACAATTACAACAATTAATCATATGGACACATTAAAATATCATAGAAACATAATACAATAAATAATATAATCATTTGCAATAAAAACACATTACGAAATAAATACATTTAAAATCACTAAATACAATCAAAGCATTACATTAGTCATTAATAAAAAAAACCTAAAGAATTAAACATTAATATTACACACAAAAAAAAATCCTAAACATTATCTTACTATGTCAAAAAAATTCGCGGCTTATAAATTATTCATTTCAATTGATCACAGTTTGGAAATTTTATTTCTTGTTCGCTTCGCGATGCACAGATAACCAGTACCCTAGAATAGGATTATCCCAGTACTCAGACATCGTACCAAGAATTGAGTTCTGTGATGAGCGTATCCGATCCCAGAAAGATGCTACCCGGGTTCTCATTAATGCAAAGAAATCAGGGACTCCAGCCGAGGCGAACATGCCCGACGCGCTGCAGTATCGCGGTAATCTCACTAGTATACGAAAAGCGTCATTATATTGTATTCTTATCATACTATACGCTTTCCTACGTTAGAAAAGAACGCGTCATGGTCACACGTCATGTCTCCATGACGCGTTCTTTTCTAACATATGGTGTTAAAAAAGTACACGACCCTTTGGCAGGCGTACACGGAGACATAGGTCCAACGCGCAGAGGCCCTTTGAGAGTTTTAATCTAGGATGTGATGGGACACCTACTGAGGAGCCTCCATAACTGCACTATTAAGTGCAGTCATGGATTAACCGCAGCAGGTGCAAGACTATTTCTACTTGTATGGAAACTAATTAATCTGTGCTATTGTGATGGGTGTTAAATGGACTGGTTTAAATGGAAACTTTGGATGAAAACCGGCGTCTGCCCTATATACTCTTATAGTACGTTGAAAAGGGGCAGACGGTGACTCGCCAACTCACTAGATGGGCCCTCTCTAAATAGCCACCAAGGTAAACAAAGTCTGCCATAAAGGCAGCCAGAGGGCAACACCGGTGCGAGTGGCTAGGGGCGTCGAGCGGTGCGACACCGGTTTCGCCATCGCGGGTCTCGTGACCCGGAGCGGGTTTCCCCGTAGTTACGCTCTTGAGAATGACACTTACACCCCCGAGCTAGTAGCTCTTGCGGCTTCTCTCTGACCGGCCGACTAAGGCAAGCCAGAGTTGAGAGTCCTGCGGGCACTCTTGGGCATCCACTCCAATCAGCCAGTAAAGGCAAGCCGGAGACAAGGCCCTGACCGACTCCCTGAAGCATTCGGGACCGCAGTGTCGCCACACACATACAGCTCGCCACAAAGCTGCCCTTATTATTATTAATATTATTGTTATGCTAATCTATTTAATTATTATGTGTATAAGTTACTGTAATGACATGGTTCTGCTTAGCCCCTCGATTACTGGAATGCGGAAATTAATAAGTATATGCGAGCAGTACGCGAAAGACCATGGTCTTAGATATAACGTTGACAAAACAAAATTACTGGTTTTCAAGTATCGCAAAGGTCCGGAAAATGTCCCACTCGTGCTGTTACACGTCACACCCGTCGCCAGAGTAGGAGAGTTTAAGTACTTAGGACATATTTTAACCGATACTCTAAAGGATAATGATGACATAGAACGTGAGCGCAGGGCTTTGGCTGTTAGGTGTAACATGCTTGCGCGTAGATTTGCGCGGTGCAGTCCAAAATTACGTTGTTCAGGGCATATTGCCAAAATTTTTATACATGCCAGCTTTGGACTAACTTCACTAGGAAAGCGTATAGTATGATAAGAATACAATATAATGACGCTTTTCGTATACTAGTGAGATTACCGCGATACTGCAGCGCGTCGGGCATGTTCGCCTCGGCTGGAGTCCCTGATTTCTTTGCATTAATGAGAACCCGGGTAGCATCTTTCTGGGATCGGATACGCTCATCACAGAACTCAATTCTTGGTACGATGTCTGAGTACTGGGATAATCCTATTCTAGGGTACTGGTTATCTGTGCATCGCGAAGCGAACAAGAAATAAAATTTCCA